>OENG01000022.1:0-82651 GCA_900239735.1 Blumeria hordei DH14 | reverse complement strand
ATTGGGTAGCCACTAGTCTGTGGCAATAAATTTAATGCTATAATCACATCGAGCTACAAGCGCATGGTGACCATAGCAATATGTTGAATGAGAGATAATTACTTTAATTTTTGAAAAGAGAGGCCAACAGAAATATTATTTTGCTTCCCTCGCTACTATGTGCGCTGTAATTTGACTGACAGATGCATTTCTCAATGTCTCTGATAATTTGGGGGGAACAATTCAAAACTGATACTTTTGCAGTATTCAACCTGATCTAGCCCGGTCTAAATTGGTCTCCTACATCAGTAGAAGTGCCATATTTATCATTTAACTCGCATGATAATTATTTAATAAACATCTCTGCAGCAGTACAGGGTCTAACTTCTGGAAACACATTATTATCATTCTGATCGATCTATTACGGTTTCGCATTATTCAGGACTTCGGGACCTGGAGGCGATCGGGTTTCCACTCAGCACCAATTTTGATACACTTCTGGGACAGTTACAGTCAGTGCTAGCTTTGGGAAACATAGGTTCTAGATGAGTTTTTGGCTTAGGTTTACTCAAGCATTAGCCCCCTCGGGTTATCATCAACGGTTAAAGAACGTGTAAGAGGCTAGATAATATTGCTGTCCTCAAAATAAGTTAGGAGCAATGAGGTTCGTATGGACATCAACCTCTATAGGTTTCAGAGCAGATCAATTCATTCATAATATTTCTAATTGTTCATTCAATCTTATACGATCATAAAAGTTGCAGAATATGGTCGCCAAAGTGACCGCGCTTGTGATGTGTGATGGATTTTGAGTCACGCTAATCTTAACGAAAAGCTGATATCGAAAAAGGTGGCCTAAAGAGGTCTCAAGTCAATATACAAAACATCGGCAAATAAATTCAGTTACTCTTACATCAATTGGAAGAAGATTTTGAGCTACAGGTACAAGATTGATTATTATTATTGAGTGATGCAGCACCTCCAGTCTGAAGTTAATTGCAAGCTGTGGTGTGTAGATATGGAGCAGGTATGAAATCACAACCTTCTCGGGGAGCGGTATCCATGCCATAGAAAGTTTGAGAATTGCTAGGGTACCTATGACAAGCAGAGTGTAAACAGATGACCATCAAATAAATTGGTAGCAAGATGTCTATGATGATAGAACCCTTGATTGGTTGTGCCTTCCATGAAGAATCAGCATTCATTACAAATAGCTTACTAGGACTGCAATGTCCTCATTAGGAAGCCTAAAATATTATAACGAATTTATATCTTCGACCTAATCTAAATAGATTTCATGTCATGTAATTTTACTTGTTGTTCGAAGATACGATGAGAGAGGTGAACTAAAGCTAAACATCTACAAGTCGATTCACCGATTCATCTGAAGCAATATTTTCTAGGAGCCAGCATACGATTAAAGAAGAATATCTATCCAAAAAGTTTCGATGATATGAAATTCGGGATTTTACGCCTGCAAAAATCAACGACTTCCATTATTTTCATCCCAAATACAAACTACAGATACGCTCTAAATTATTTCAGAACTTGGTTAAAAACAACTGGCACTGTTCCTTATTTCGATCTTCCCTATAAGACTTTGTCCAGGTCAACCCCAGTCACAACTCACTAAATTACTTTGAAAAGTCTAAAAGTTAGATTTTCTTAGAAATAAGACCTATTCCGATTAACCCTAACGCCGCGTACATTGCAGATACCATCGAGGTTAAGGACTTTCATTGGGTTTACAACTGTGACAAGAGTACAATGGATATACCGTTTCATAGACAGAAAAACTGAAGCATTCGATAAAATCCAGGAAATTGATTCCTTGGCTCTCAGCTTTTACTCGCATGACCCTTCAGTGCGGCACAAAGCCATCTCATATGAAGATAAGTTAAAATTGTTTGTGAATGTACGAGATTGAATATAGTCCTCTCAGTTACTAACATATTGATGCCCTATCACGGGAATTATAAGCACATAGAAAAGGCCCCACAGCACAGGAAAAGCTAGGGAAATAAGACTCTATAATATGGAGGCCCTTATATATATACATGAGTAAATAGGTCCATTAGGAGTTGTCTCCAATGAATTCATTAATTTTATCAACCATAAATTTGTTCCAGCATCTATCCTTCGAATCGTGTTGCTCCACAGCTAAGATTATGGTAAGGATATAGGAATACTCTGGACTTGATAATTTGAAAAGTTTCGAAGATGATAAGTTGCTGTATGTAAGTATTAGTTCTTACAATAGATGACCAAAAAGAGGTAAAATTGATCAGGTCTCATTAACTGACTAGGTAGACCCTGCTTTGAAGAATACGACACATTTTGAACCAAGTAAACACTAAATCGAGGCAAACCTGTGACCGGAATATAGGCAAATTTACGCTCGGATATGTTAAGGTCGGATTCATATTGGTCAAAATTGTTATCAACTATCACATGAATGCTTTCTGACTTAATCCGGCCAAAAATGCCGGACATATTTCTTGTAATTATAGGTAACTAACCTGATAGAGCCTGCTTCCACATGTGATGGAGTCCCTCAATGACAGCGGAGGAAATTAATTGGCTGACGCGTAAGGATTAATATAAGCAAAACAAAATATTATATCACAAGATAGTACGGAATTACGGCAAGTTACGATTAATCAAATCGGGTGGAATGGACGTAAGTTTATTATGGGTCTATCCACAAGTATACTCTAGATTGGTGGTATCAACACACTATGAATAAGTCAGAATTACAAATCCTATCTAACGATGTAAGATTTAAGCTAATTGAACAGGTATTTAAACCCCTCCCATAGCACCTTCTAAACGTCACCCAATTCGATCTTCATTATTCTGACAGATAGAATCGGGCACAATCGCGAAAAGATTTCTTTTAGTAGCTAAAAACAAAACACCACATTTTACAAAAACATCCACTACAAAGTGCAGAAGATCCTCTCTGCTAACTTCTGTATCACTGTGATATTTCACTAGCATTTAGCTCTTCATTCCATAAGAGTTATTAGATACTCTCCTCCATACGCCAATTCTACCCACTTCATCCACTTCTCTTAAATTTCGACATGACGCTCACTTCAGTTGAAACCCCAGGTAATAGCGTGGAAGGGCCCCTTCTTACAAGACTGCGCGCAAACGTCGCCCGTCTATTAGGCCGTTCCAATCATAGATTCCCCGGCGCAAATCCAGGGAGTCTTTCTCGTAAGCATATACACGAGCTAGAGGAGGAAGAGTAAGTTATCTCCATTATTCTTCCACCATCATTTGAGTAACAAAATAAAGTTACTTGGTATGTGAGAAATCAGATGGAATGCGCCATCTCCTCTATTTCACTCAAGACAATCATGGCAACGAGTCTCAGTATTTTATTAACAGAAAAAATGACTTCTGGGCTGTACCCCGAGCATCGTTTTTCTGTCCAGCACCTCGTGAAAGACGGGGCTTTCACATTGACACCCTTGTCGATGGTGAGCTGGTCATGGAAAAGACGGCTTCCGGTGAGCTCGTGGCCAAATATTTGGCTTTTGATTGTTTAGCTCTTGACGGAGAAAGACTGATGAGATGGACGCTCGATCAAAGATTGTCACAACTTCAACGAGGACTTTACGATCCATACCGGCGTGCATTTCAGGATTCACACAGACGGTTTCGGCCTCAGCATTTCTCCCTGGAACTGAAGACAATGGTCAACTCGTATGCTGTCGAACATATATTTAAGAAGATCATACCATCGCTTGCACATGGAAATGATGGTCTAATTTTCACTTGCCGAAATTCGGCGTATAGATTCGGGTTCGATCCAAAGATTCTCAAGTGGAAACCGGAAACTGAAAATTCCATCGATTTTCGCTTGCGCCTTGAGTTTCCGCGGACTCAGCCTGACGATAGCAGTGCAAATCACTGCTTTAACCAATCCGGAATTCCCATCTTTCATTTGCTCATCCATGCTGGAGATAAAGAAGGCGACATACATTTTTCCACCATGCATGTTGAAATGGATGAATGGGAGGCATTTAAAGCGGAAAAAACCACAATCAATAATCGCATAGTCGAATGCTATATGGATGAGAAAAAGCGCTGGCGATACATGCGGTTTCGCGACGATAAAATCAACGCCAATTACACTAGCACAGTCGATAGTGTGATTGAAAGTATCACAGATCGGGTTACCGAAGAAGACCTTGTGAAGGCGGCATCGAATATTCGGAAAAAATGGATCCAGCGGGCCGATCGAGGGTGCAGAAGGCAGACTGAAGGCACTATCTCACGACCGATGAGAGAACAGAGATGGCATCCAGAGCCATGTCATGGCTCCAGTATGAAATACCATGGTAATATAGGTTGGCAACAGGGACTTTGCTGAAATTATTTCTGGTAAAATGACGGGTTAAGGGAGGATGAAAAATTAGTGATTGGTTCTGTTGGTGATTTCGGGGGTACTTCATGAATTGCGCGATGGAGATTTTCGGTGGGTTTGGAGTTGAGGTGTCTGGTGTATTTCTTAATAAAGGTTTTCTTTACAATAATCAAATCCACACTGAACTAGATATTTCTACCTCTCCCTCCGTTTTCTGCGAGATGCATTGATGTGATTAAAGAAATAATTGAAAAATATCATGTGAGACACGCGTCCAATATATATCCTTGTGCCATTTTTGGTGATTTATCGTCAACAAACAGTTACAGTTGAGTTTTCGGGGTTTCAAGGTAGCACGTTAGCACGTTAGCTAATCGTTATAATACTGTAGTACTGTTAAGTTCATATGATAAATCTCTGGGTCCGCAATAAGTACATGATGGAAGGGATCGTCCCAAACAATGGCAAAAAATCCAACTCATTCAAGCTACATAATTTGTGGCTATAATCTTAGATGATTGGATAACAACTAAAAAAAAAAGAAACAGATAGAAAATAACCAAAAAATAACGCAAAAGCAGATAGGTCTTCGTTTTAATGCAGTGAAGTACGTTTTTTTCGCTTGTATCTCTTCGTATCACATCCTCTGCATGAACAATAATCAAAAATGCCTCTGGGAGATGGGATGAGTCCACAGATTATCTAGGCGATCGGTAAGTATTTTTGTGAAGAAACCATTAAGTCGTTATAAATACATGTATCCACCACCGTACTCATCATCAGGGGGTAACAATCAATGCCACGAGTGAAATTGAAACAAATTTATAGGTCACTGAATTGTCTCCTGGAAGATTATATAGTCATTGGTAGGTAGTAGATGCGATTTGGTTGCAATATAAGCTGCCAAAAGAGGAAATGTAGTGCCTATTGTTTACACTATAAGACTCATATCATTGACCATGCTCCAACTTATTATTTACTAGCGATGGTGTTTTTAGCTGGAACTCATAGCACAGTTGCAGTCGGATGGCAACTGCACTCCTACGCTTCGTCCAACAGGTAAGTTTCATGTTGTTGAAATCTAATATTTAAATTATCAGTACGAGATCAGTAAATCATAGTGATATTATTACCATGCTGTTAGTAGCTGCGATGATGTAGAATATCTGCGAGCAATTTTAAGGCGGAGAAGATATCAGTCACCAGATATAACCATTCTGGCATTAGACAAGACGAAGGAAAATGGATCGCTTACTTTTTCAGATTACTAGAAGAGATCACAATTATTGGTTTTATACAGATGGATCACTGTATTAATGCTGGAAAGATGTCGTGAAGGTAACATGGGAGGGAGGATACTATTAGAGGCATATATACTCCCGACCTGAAAGCAGAAAGAACGAGAGAGGGAGAGAGGTGTATTTATTGTACTACTTGAGTCCTAGATTATCTACGACATTGGGCTCCTCTAGGCAGAAGGAACCTATATATGCTTTCATAGTCATATACTTTACAAGACGATAAATGTCACAGGAAACAAATAACTAGTGCTCATGTAGAGTCGCTTACTAATCAAAGCGCAATTACGCATATGTAAATAAATATATCAAATCAAACGTGACGAGGACCCAAAGCAGTCTAGCAATGCAAATACGAAGTGGGCACATAGGGCTCAATTCATATCTATATAAAGAAAAGTACCCGAAGTTTGAAGTTCAGGTTGTTCATGTGGCTACCAATCACAGAACCCCGAGCATATGATAATGACCTGCCCCCGATGGTCGAATGGTAGTGCTGAGATCTGCAGACAAGCCAAAGATCGCTCCTACGAAGCAATGACAAATAATCCTGGAGACATCAAAAGGAAAACACAGTTGTTCCTAAATCATGGTTGGATGGACCAATTCCAGATAGCAAAGGCAGTCGAAATGCTGCTGAGGGATAGGAATAGGTCAAGCCATTCTCGAGGTCAATAAAGATGATGTGATTGGTTTACATGGAGGGCAACATAGTATAATTGCTCTTCTTGGAGGATACGTTAGAAAAATCATAGACAATAAACAGTAAACAGGAAGGTTTGGGTGATTTTCACGAAATGGTTACTATCATGTAAATTAGAAAGTACGATAGACACCTGCATGGGCCCATAGGGCGCCAAATCAGGACAATGAAATTAAATCAATAATAATCATAATAATTTTCTTTTGAGCCAAATTCTTTGTTGATTCTAAGTTTGACTGGAGTTTGCTTTAGGATGATGATTCCCAGACTGTTTAGAAGAAGATAGTACTGGTTGATGACCAGTCAGTGTTCACCCGATCCTATTTTATCTGTTTGTAGGGAGATTATCAGTGTCCCGAGTAGTGGTGGATTTCAAATTCTATATTAGTCAGCCACGAGTCAATAAGCTTCAAAAAGTTGAAAATATCCAATACGTCCAAAAATGATATCTTCAGACCCAGCAGCTGCTGTGCGTAGCATTATCTGGTTTCGATCCAGAGACCTCCGGGTTATGAGCCCGGCGCGCTTCCGCTGCGCCATAATGCTGTTCTTGGTGATGGAGGTTGCAAATTAGATTATACTTCATGTCTAGCGCGTGGGAGGATCTGATGGCTAGATTGAGATGAAGATTTCGCGACATTATACATGAGTCGTTCTACACTCTAGCCTGCGTAGGTATTGCGCTAATTGATTCCAAAATCATCGAGCACATTGGACCTCTATCTGACTCAAGCTACATCTTGTATAGTGGTCCCATCCTCTCTACTCACGATAAATTCATCTATGATGGATAGTCGTTTAGCACAATAATTAACCGTAGAATCTAGCCTTCTTTCCTACAGATTCTTCTACCAAAACAAAAGAGTAGCTGCGGAAACTACGTGAGCAGGAAAGTCTCTACAACCCCTGTGAGCCCAGCCAGGTGATGTCTAGATCCCAGAGGCATATGAGTTGCGTACGCCTGTTTACATCTCATTGTGTTAGAAGTTGGAATAATTGGGGCTATCAAGTAGGCCTCACGGTTGATACACACGTGACTACAAGTTCTGAAGTTTGTTTCACTTCGGTAGGTACATGAATCAATGCGCTCCACAACCTCAATGACTGAGGCGTCATCATTCCCTCAATACATTTTTTATTTTAAGAGGGGTTAAATTGATATAATGAACTATTTTGGTATCGCGAACTGGTTACGCTCCGCAGACTCATCAGATAGTCCCTTCCCCATGATCGAGAAGATTGAGGGGACAATTATTAGGGGTTCGATCCTACCATTAGACCTGAGATCGATGCTGACTACGAAATCATTTGGGGGTCATTTTTCAAGTGAAGGTGAAGATATTACTCAATGCCGGCGCTGCAGATCCCACAGTAAGAGCAGAAGTTCTCAGAGGACACTGACAGGTTTTGGACTTACAATGCCCCCCCAACCTTTTTTTTCACTCACCTAGCAAAACGTATTGAGTAAAAGTTTCTCAAAATTTTTTCCTAATGTCAGTTTTTCAACGGTCCTATCAGCAGGGACTTAAATTCTATTCAACTGTCCTATGATCATGATTCAAAGCATACGCTTGCACCCTTTCCGTGTACTCTACAACAAGTTTAGGGAGCTGTGGTGGTATGGGTGTGAACAAACGTTCGTGTAATAGAGAAGAATGTATACGGATGGAACCCCTCACGTTTAGACCTTTGCCATCAATACAATCATCAGGCTACCATTAGTTTTGTCCCGTATCATCCGTCTTTTTTGTGAACCCTCAAGCACTATGTATTGGCACTCGTGGCAAAACAAAGCTGATTATCATGTAATTTGTGGAATGTTTGTTTTTATTTTTAAATTTTATAGGTCCTAAGCTTTGCTTTATATCTCCTCGGAGTCATGGACCGGTGTACACGGCCGAGATCATGCTTCCCACATGCCCAACTCGGTCTCACCGCGTGACTCACTACACATCAAGTAGCTAGTTATAAGAAGGAAAAAAAATGCACCCATAGACTCCCTCGACCAAAATTCCAAAACCCATAATTCTATTTGTGGTTAGATAATGACACTTCTCGTTTCATTTTCCTACCTGTCATGCTTCGTGCTATGATCTAATTATTGCCATCCACCCTGAGACCTGATTACGGACTCGCAGTTGGGATCCAGAAGCAGCAGGTTTCCTGCGCAAATTTTGCAAAGTTCTCGAGGCACTTAGGCCAGAGAAGCTTGTGGACAAAATCGTGATGTGACATTATTCCTCGAAGTCGACGCTTCTGCTGTGCGTACAGTCAACAGTGAATGGAGTGCAGAGGTGATTTTTCCCCTCCACACGCGCACTCCATTGGAGCAGCGGAGTTGCTGAGACGGCGGTGACATTCCGCGAAGTTTCCGTGGCCCGTACGGGCTGAGATCAGTTCACGGAGTAGCCGCCGGGAAAGTTTCTGCTCACGTGGCTTGCGCCGTCGTATGAGAAGACCTAGATTTCGATTCCTAGGTCGACATGCTTCTTCCCACCATTCCTCGAGAAGTGCTCGTCGTTTTCGGCTCATAAGCCGACGAACATACGCCAAAGTCATAGAGCCAAGCTGGCTCCCTTTGCCTGGCAGTTGTCGGAGGCCGGAGCGTGCAGCTCTATCGGCCTCTTCGTTCCCTGTATCCCGGAGTAGGTCGGTATCCACTTCACCAATACTCGAGCCTTTTTTGACAGCGCGCTAAATGGGCTTACGTCATCGAGGCTTGATGTAGAAGCTTCTGTCCACAGTGCCTTCACTGCAGACTGACTATTTGTCAACATGTTGATCCACTGCCTACCTTTATTTCCCCCGTTCTTCCTCCTTAACAATTCCAGCTCAGCTTTCAGGGCCATTCTCGCCCCTACCATTTTCGCATCAAGCACTTCACCACTATGTTTGATGCCACATCCTTTCCACAGAGATTTTCCATCCCTCTTCAAGACGAACCCCCATGCTGAGCGACCATGTCTCTCCGACAATCCATCCTGCTAGGCACAAATATCTGATGCTTGCACACTTTGCAAGAGCCGGGTTACCTTGTCCTCCTCCTCCATCCTTAGGTCGAAGCTCGAAAGGTAGCATGGCGGCGGCAAAGACTCGGCTTCTCCCGCGTCAGGGAGTTCTCGGTAAGCCCGCTGTACTCGAGAAATATGGATCTCTGGATTCTTGGGTGCTCGTGAACATTTCTTGTACTTGCGTGTTCCATCGTTTGGACACATAGCGGCGCAAGTCCGGAGCGGTTGACGGTTATCTAGTGAGTGGAGCCGAGCCGAGCCGGACGTCGTAGTTGGTTCCCTTCTAGAATGATCTTCCCTATTGGGATACCTCCTTCGCGGTAGAGAGCAAGATTAGGTGTCGTTCTCGTTACCGGAAGGGCAGCGCTCAGTCCCGTCAAGATTACCTTGTCCGTCATCTCGCAGAAGATGCTGGTACGAGGTGTGATGATCCACCTTTTAGTCGGACGTTTGAGGTCGGGCCACAAAACATCAGCTCCAAAGTGTTATAATGGAAGTTGTGTAGAGAAGCTTAAGCTGTTAGGCTTCTGTTTAATATCACCTAGTGAAGCGAGTTGGGAGATTGAAGAGTCTGAAAACTATAGTGGAGAGTTGTTGATTAAACCCACTTAGTATCAGAGTGCTACTTAAACTAATTATTACAACTAAGCGAGGGACACGATTACTAGCTTATTGTGGATAATTGGGAGGCTGGTCAATGTATGAGTCATCATGAACCTGGCTAGAGAACTTATACCTTTCTACGTTCCATGTTAATGATGCCCTTCATTACCATATAGCACCAATTTCAACACAAAGGTTGCTATGGGGACAATGCACGTGTCCACTGCTCGAACTAGTACTACAGGAGCAGCTCCCCGGTACGCTGAGTTGAAGCGGCGCATTTGCTGGGCCACATAAAGAGCTTGGCCACACTACGTCGTGACGTGATGTTTGAATTCCAGTCGCGGGTCTAGGTGAACTCCAAGCCAGCGTATTTGGTCTGCCGGCTCGATAGTCACGCCGTTGACACGAATGCTCACTGGTTCCTCGCGTTTTCGTCCGGGAAACTGGACAACCTCTGACTTATTGGGATCGAAGGAAACTGCGTTGGTACTTGCCCACTCCAGAAGATGATCTACTTCCTTCTGTACAGAAGCGGCTGACTCGACTATGCTGCACCATAATCCTAGTATCCCGACGTCGTCAGTGTGGCTTAACCTCATTTCTGGATTGCCGCTTCGCAAAGGCTTTGCCTTGTACAGAAGGAAGAGAAGTGACGATATCAGCAATCCCTGCGGAACCCCACACACCAGTTCTTTCTGCCCAGTTACCCATCCAGAGTATCGGACTTGTACCTTTCGTTGTGAAAGAAATGACGTTGTCCATCGGAGAATTGAGTCCGGCCACCCCTGCTCTTGCATCCTTCTCACCAAACGGTTGTGGAGTACTGCAACTAACGCGCCTTGGACATCGAGAGTCGTGAATGTGGCCGCCTATCCCTTGGTGCTTGCCTCTTCGATGTCATGGACTACGCAGGTGACAAGGTCGTTTGCCGATCTTTTAGGTAGCGCACCGAATTGTCGGTACCCGACAACGTCGAGCGTAACCGGAAGATGGGCCATCCGCTTCGCCAAAAGTCGTTCCAGTCCCTTACCCAAGCATGACAGAAGTGCAATCGATCTCCAGCCTTTAACTGTTGTTGGATCCCAGTTCGTCTTGCGTAAGAGCAACACTTCAGCCAGCTTGAAGCAGGATGGGTGGGTACCGAGTCTGATGCAGGCGCGGAAGAGAGTGCCAACAAATGGTTCAATTGTCTTCCAGCAGGTTTGTAGAAGCTCCACAGAGATCCCGTCTGCTCCAGGCGCTGTGTTGGCATAGCCTATGGTGCATATATGGGTCTCCTCGTCCGAGACATGGTCGTTCCAGGGGATTCGGTTGGTACTCGGCGCATCGAGTGGCGGTAGGTCGTCCGTCGCTTGGTGCCGTGCCAGAAGAGCATCTCGGAGTATCTCTGCCCGCTCAGCCGGACCGGAGTACACCTTCCCTTCGTGGTTGAGTGGAGGGGGCATGCTTGCCTGCCATGGCTCGGCCGAGCGCATCAGCTTGAACACGTCATTCGGTGTTGTGACCGCTTCGACGTGACGCGTCTGGTGCTCTTTCCTTGCCGCTCTGAGGGTTGAACGCAGATTCTTTGCATGCACCCATCGTTGTTCCGGAGTTACTGCTGCACGATATTTCGTGTGAGCCAGCTTGTATTCCGGAGTCCACCAAGGTGCACATTTGCCACGTCTTTTGTTCCTTCGTGTTCCTGCTGCTTTGATAGCGTTAGTAAGGCCGGAACAGAGATCGTTGGCGTATTCATCCACCTGGCAAATCGTGTCCAAGACTAATGGCGAGTGAGTGAACTGCGTGACGGCAAGGGCGAACCTCGGCAGGTTGCCGCGCGTTACCCTGATTGGCGATGGCTCCTGGTCCCTTTTTCCGAATCCGGTGGGAACTTGTCCTCGAATGGGAAGATGGTCGCTGGTTACGCACTCGCTGCGATCCACCCATGCTTGGCCCCGTTGACGTTGGTCCAAGCAAGATCCAGCGTGTTTCCGGCCCGATGCGTTGGCTCGCCCACAATCAGACAAGTGAGATTATGGCGTTCCGCCCATCTCTCGATTTCAATTCCTTGCCCGCGTGGGCGGGTAACTCCTGGTTGCCACGTGCAGTGCACCGCGTTGAAGTTGCCAGCCGCGACGGACCGGGGTGGTGGGTCCCAGCTGAGGAGAGGTCGAATTGCTGTCGGATCGTTTGGGTCTTTGTACACGTTGAGAAACGTGACTCCGTTTACCACAACCCAGCAGTAGTCCGCCGTTGGGGGGTTGCAGGGAAAGATTTGAGTTGCCGAAAGGTTTCTCCTGTTTGTTAGTGTGTAAGTCACTGCCCTGGGTCGAACGTCTACGCCGCCATATGGTGTATGGCAGTCATATCCAGGGTGTGACTTCGTTTCCTTTGTGGCTTTGTTCCACAAAGGCTCTTGTATTAGCACCACATCTACGCCTAGCTCGTAAGCTCGGGAAAGCGCAATGTCGTGTGATTGGCCTCCCCTACATACGTTGATCGACATAAAACTTATCGTAGGTGGGAGGCTAGAAGGGACCCGTGAGGAGCCCTTCAGGAAGATTCAACAGGATTCGTCGTTCCTGTGGGGGTGGCGTCGGGGGTGACGTCGGTCATCAGAACTTCGAAACTGTTGTTTGAATTCACCGCTATTGGTGAGTCTTGCGTTTGCCTAGCAGCAGCTTGAACTGTCGCCTCAGCGCGACAGGCTGCAGCTTTAGCCCTCATAACAGCCGCTAGCTCGCGTTGGCTCGCGATGCGAATATTGGCCAGTTGCTCTCTACTTACCGGCCCGGACTTGGTGGGGCGCGCAAGACAGACTCGACTGTCGGACCTGTGCGGTCCTCCGCAGTTGCGGCACTTGGTGTGTGAACGGCACTCGTCTGTCGAATGCATTGTGGAGGTACAGTTCCAGCAAGCTTAGGCGCGAGAGCAACCGCGCGTCCCGTGGAACTGTAGGCAGCGTTTGCATTGCTGCACAGTCTGTCGTGGTTTTTGAGGGACCGCGACGCCCGAGTCGCCGAATAGGCGGAACCCTTGTCTTGGTGCCGCTACCTTCTTGAAATGAGCCAACCATGACTTGTATGGCGCGTCCAGACGGGTCTTCCCGTGGGGCCGTACCTTGACTGGAATGGCCTTTGTAACTCTCGAGATCTCCTCGATCACCATCTCTTCTGTCACTTGTACCCTACCAAGAAGAGTGTGGATGGCGACGGGAACCGTCGAGATCTGGAGCGCCACAAGTTCGGAGGCCTCCTCTAGTCTTCCCCCGATGGGGAGGAAAGATTCAGCCGCGTTCAATAGAGCCTGGCGGGATTCCTTGTTTTTCGCTCGGAGCGCAAAACCTGTTGGGACACGGTATACGTGTTTAATTGCTGCTTGGGTCGCGTTGGTGAGCTGTGCCACGGCTTCTCTGATGCCAGCTGGCGAGAGATTTCGCCACCGGTGTTTAGAATTTAGCCGGAGGAACAGTTGGTTGTCCGGCGTGGACGAAGGGGGCGTCTTAGCCGATTGCTTGGTCGGCGGAGTCGGCATTTTCGGGGCACGACTTATCATCACTGGCGTCGGCTGTTTGTGTAGCCCTTTCCGGGCTACAGTTGCCCAGGTTGAAGTGACCTGGGGCACCGCGACGGCAGGATTTGCTGTCCTGGTGGTCGATGGTGGTGAGGGCCCGCTGTTGCTGGCCTGCTGACCGATGGGGCGGGGGGGAAGACTTGTTGGCACTGGTATGGTTCCAGTGCGCAGAAAGTGGGCGAGGGCGCCCCTCAGACACACGTTAATCGCGTCCAAGTATTCTTTGTTATCTGTCGTTTTCATGGACAGGATAACACTTTCCAATGTTTTTAACACCGTTGACCCTATCTCGAGCCTTTTTTTTTTTTTTTTTTAAATCATTTAATGTGTTTTCAGCTATCTAGCTATGACACATGAGCGGTACTATGTATACATATAGGATGACTCTTTTGACGTTAGAGACACTCATACTCTGGATTTCATTCGCAAATACCACTATGAGGTATGTTCGCTTACACAAACAGTCAACCCTCCTCCGTAAGTACCCACCAAAGGGAATTTAAAACCTTTGATTATCCAAGCATGCCTTCATCATCCATGCATACCAGCGCCGCGAGAAATGTAGTTAGGTTTTGCCGGATTCGAACCAGCGGTCTCCTGTCTCGGGTGGGATATGTGTCCTTGCTATCCAGACCTTACTTGAGAAACCGGCCAAGATGATGTACCACCGCACCATCCAACCACGGCGGTGTTTATAGTGTCGCCCGCACTCTTATCTCGAGCCTGGCTGAGGTGTTTGCAGCCCGCTTTCTTTCGGCTTCGAGTAAAGCCTCTATTTCCGGCGGGTGAATTGGCGTGGTGCCAGTGGGAGCACCACCAGAAGAGTGGTTGTGGCACTCAGCCGTCCCTGGAATCGAGGCCGGGGGTGGCTTAGGTCTTGAGGCATTTTTTGCCTCTGCGGTCGTTGTCGACGGGACTGCTTTCTCGGCGACATTTTCTGGGGCAGTTGATGCCTTGTTGGTTATTATTTCGGCCCCTTTTGAGGACCTCACTTCTACCAGTCGCGGTAGTGCTGGAACCGTAGCGCGCTTTTCGGGTGCGATGACGGTTTCTCTTGAGGTTTCTGCGGGCCCGGAGGCTTTTTCCGCATCATCTGGGCTGGAGGAAGCCCATCTTGAATCTGATAGAGATTTCAACTTCAGGACTTCGGCGTCCAGCATCTCTACCTCGGGTATGTCGCCACCTTTAGCTTCGAGCGCAGCCTCGATGGTGTCTAGATTTTGATCAGAGACTTCTACTACTTTCTCTGTAAGTTTTTGCCTTGCAATGATTCGTATAGATTCATGTGTTATAATAACGAGGTCATGAGGGGACAGATGTATACATGAAATGGATGCAGATGATTATGGATGCGCGGATATAATTGATGTGGCTGTAGTGAGAAGATGTGTTGGAATGGACAGTAGTGAGATGGTTGATTCTCTATCTAACTGCGGAAGTATTGCTTCCTTATATATACATTCAGTACCCCAGTCCTGAACACGCACTCACCACAGGTGCTTCCTACTTCTGTCACAGTAACCACTTCCATAGCCCCTGACAATATCTCCTGTCATAACATACTATTGACACTGGTTGCTAGTGTGGAACTTCCGGGATTGCAGAGCTACACACCGTCGTCACATTGTATGCTGTTGCCACTCGGTAGCCATCAGAGTGATGAGCACCTCAGTCTAAATGCATTGGTCCACCAGGCAACACTCGGACGTAAGGATGTTGCCAGAGTGATTAGGTACTTAGCTGTGCTATCAGTGCCCTAATCTCACCTAGCTTACTGCGGCCGAGTGTCCGAGTGCCGCGATGGTGGAAGCCCGATGAGGCTCAATTGGAGCTGACCCAAGGTATTCACAACATCATGCAATTTGTAGGGTTTGTTGACGCGATCTTTGGCCGTGCCACTGATCGCGTTTTTGTGCGTTTTACGCGTTGGAGGCATTTTAAAATGCCGCCGATGGCAAATAATTGCAATTTGATTCGATAAATAATGGGTGAGACGGGTGGAAGGGTGGAAATGGGCAAATTGAGGGTTCTCGAATTATTTGTTTGTTCATTAACGTGCTAGGTGAAGTAACTACCGTCGCACTCCTACTGGAGATTGAGCACGAGTGTGCTCGGGCCGGATCAGGTTAACTACCGTAAAGTACAAATGCCTCGTCCCACATAAATGACCGGAACCATGCCAAAACGCATCTATGTGTTGAATCATGACGGATTCAGCAGCCCAGAATTGAAAACAAAACAAAAGAAAACTTCCACGCAAAATCCTGCATTACAAAAGAAAAACTTATACAATCTCCCTTCCGTCTTTCTGCCTCGGCCACTACGTGCCCGAGCCTCGTTTCTAATTCCCTCTTTCCATGCCAAACCACCTAGGCTCTCGATCTATGTCCTCTGAGTCACAGATATCCCTGCCATCCCCCGACTAGCCTCCGCGTATATCCCGCTCTCCTGGACGTAATCCCTGAACAGCTGCCATCCCCTTGATCCGAGCATTGTTTCTATAGCTGGTGCCCTTCGCTTTCCGCTCTTCAGCCGCCATGTTGCCAGTGCTTTTCGACACTGGACAAAGTGACCAATTGATTTTTCCCTCCCACACTCGCAGTTAAGTGTAGCGTCAGTGTGGTTGAAGCGGCGGTGATATGCCGCAAAGTCTCCATGTCCAGTTCGTGCAGCGATCAAGCGTGCGAAGACCGCTCTAGGTAGCGCTAGCTCTGGCGGTTTCTTGCGGCGCATCTTGAGTTCAAGATTGGAGTAGTGTTTGGGGCAATTCGAGTGCCACCAGTCTGTCAACATCTGCCTGGCCAGTTCGCGGGCTTTCCGTCCAGATGAAGCGTGGGTCATCACACCATGTGTCGTTCTAGAGTTGTCCGGCGAGTTAAGCTCTCTTCGAGCGAGTTCATCGGCGATTGAATTTCCTGCTAACCCTTCGTGGCCCGGAATCCATCCTATTATTACAGGTGCGGCTGATGTCACGGCCATTTTCACGACCTTTTGGATTCGCCAGGAAGATGAGCCCGTTGTTCCCGTCAGTAAAGCCTGAACAGCCGCAGAATTGTCGAGCAGGATGTAGATTGCGCTTCGTCCTCGATCTCGATTACTGGCAGTAATTGCTTCTAGAGCAGCCAAAGCTCCATGAACCTCCGCGTCGTAGACCTCCGCATTGGTGTCACGAAATAAGACGATGTCCTTCTTAATAGATAAATTGATCACGAAGCTACAAGAAGTCCAAGAGGACCATTCTACTTATTGTACCTCGCTTATTTGCTTATGCTAACCACCTTAGTCAGCGAGGGTTAAACGTGACATAAGGCCCTTCCTCCAATTACAAAAACGACATAAGGATTAATTCAGTATATGCATACAATTAATTGAAAAGAAAAAATCTAGAGGTCTAGGAGATGAAAGAAAAAGTAAAAAGAAAAAAATAAGTATTAGCCATCCAAATCTTGATCGATCTGCGAAATTGCAGTTCTTTGAACTTCCCTTTTGGCTTTTTCTATTTCCTTTTTAGTCGGTCTTTTCTTCTTTGGATAATTAATCTCGAACTCTTTAATAGCTTTGGAAGCAAAAATGACATTCTTTAAGGGCTCCCAGGTAATCTCTGTGGAATCTCTCCACTTAATCCGGTATTGGTATTCTCCTTTGTACCTTCGGCAGTCAAGGAGTTTTTCGATTGCCCAGAGCTTTTCTCCGTAGTCATCAATCATAATAGCCGTATCCTGTGTAACACTTTGTCCGGGAAACATCTTGTTTGGTACTGGCTGAAGTAAGCTGGTATGAAAACTGTTATCGATTGACTGCAGCTCTGCGGGAAGCTCAAGACGATACACATGAGTACCTAGAAGCGATTTTATCTAAAAAAGTCCCAAGAATTTATTGTCAAACTTTTTAACTGGTCGTGACGAGTTGATATTACGAGCGTTCAGGAAAACTAGATCTCCCACTCAATAAGCTGGTGCAGGTGTGCGGTTTCTATTTGCCTGCTCCTCGTATCTCAAATTTGCACTAGTGATATTTTCTTTGAGGATACCAAGAATTTGTTTCATCTGATCAACAAACTCGTTTCCTAGTTCATTCGACTTTTTCGCAGTTTTTGAAGCTCTTGTTCGCAAATCACGAGGAGGTCCGAAACTCATTCGAGGATGTTGAGCTTGTTGAAATATCGTATATCCTGGAATGCCAAGGATAACTCATTTGTAAGTCCGGCTAATTAGGTTATCAAATTCACCTTCCTATATCATTGTCATCAGCACATTCCTCACGGAAAGTTTAATGCATATTGGCATTTATTTCACACTAGCATTCCATCAGATGATTATGTATCAAATGCAGGTTAAAGGTTTCTCGGATCTATTACCAACACACATATATTTAGCTTTATATTCCTGGCTCATATATCTGTACGTATATAGATTTACATCTACAGGGATCATAACTTATGATCCATGGAGATTGATAAATACTGGTCAAAAACCTCAGTTGATAAGATATGCGCACACGCAATCTCACTCTTATCAGCTCAGTTTACTCAGAACCATACATCTCAATACACTTGTTTCCAGTCAATTCTTCCTTCTACAACTTCATACGAGACATACTGTATCGGTCTAACCGCCGACACTGATTCCGCTATAACCTCCATATTCGCTCAAGCTAATAACTTTAACAGAGCTGTGTTTGCAAAAAAAGGTGACATTTTGGTAGCCTCGTTATAGACATTATTCGCTGCAAACTCTGCCAAAGCTAGCCTGTCCTCCCAATCGTCTTGAGTAAATTCGACGTAGATTCGTAGGTATTGAGTCGCAAAAGCGTTGGAGATCTCTGTCTGACCGTCTGTTTCAGGATGATAGGAAGAGGATAAGGAAAGATCTATTCGAAGTCTGGCACAAATTGTTTTTCAAAGCTCTGCGACAAAAAGATTTCCTCGATTCGAAACAATATTGTCGGGAAGTCCATGGAGTTTATATATATTTCGAATGAGTAGGTCAGCAAGCTGTTTGGTAGTCATAGTCGAAGAAGTTGCGATGTAGTGACGCATTTTGGACAACCTGTCTACTACTACCATGATCTGGTTGAATCCATTACTTTCAATTAAAGGGCCGATCATATCAACAGAAATATCCCTCCATCTCTGGATTGATATGGGAAGAGGCATCAGCGCTCCGTGATATGGAGAATGTGGAGTTTTAGCGCGTTTACAACTATAATAGGCTGTTGAAAAGGTTCTGCAATCAGTGTGAAGAGATGGCCAAAAATACTCGCGACTCAATATTTCGTATAGTTTACTGCTTCCTGGGTGACCGGTTTCGGTTGAATCATGAACGGACTGTAAGAGCAGTCTTCTCAATTTGGATTCCTTGTGGTATGGCACGTACAGGCGGTTTCTGAAATATAAGCGGTTGTTTTGTATTTTACACTCAGATAAAGATATCTTTTTTGAGAATAGAACACCTGTTTTCTTTGTCAATTCAGCTTTAATTTCTGCCCAGAATGGGTCGCATGGAATTTCCGCTTCGTTACTGTAGCCCTCTTTGAGTAGAGCCGTAATTTGTTGCTCGACAGATTCTTGTGAAACTAGGTTTGGAGATTCATTTTGCGTTGGTTTCATCGTTTCTTTTAAGTCCACATGCTCAACAACTGACTCTACCGATGCTTTTTTTATTTTTGCCGAAGAGACTGTCTCGTATTTATTTTCATCTGGGGGCTCTTCTAGAAAAATCTCCGGGTATTGAGACCTAATCAGCAGGTCGATGTGAGTGTACTTAAGTAAAGTTTGATTTTGATACCTTCTACGAGCATCTTCTTCAACACTAGGTAGATCTTGGGATCTTCTAGTTAAGCTGTCGGGCTTTTTTCCATATTTAGCTGGTCAATATTTGATTTTAAAATCGAATTCGGAAAGAAATTCGCTCCAGCGTACCTGTCGTCGAGAGAGTTATTTTGTAGTCATGAAATATTCCAAATTTCGGTGGTCTGTGAGCACACTTATATCTATGGAACTTTTTAGCTCTGCTTCCCAGCATTCAAACGATCTAACGATAGCAAGTAACTCTTTGTTGTAGATCTCATAGTTACATTCGGCCGGATCAAACTTCTTGGACATATAAGCTACAGGATGTAGTATTCCTTCGTCATCTTCTTGTGATAATACTGCAGCGGTTACGAAATCTGATGCGTCAGTTTCAAGGTAAATTTTACGGTCAGGGTCGAAATGTTTAAGGACAGGGGCTTTGATGAAAGAACTTTTTAATGACTCAAAAGCCTTCTGGCATGAGTCTGACCACAAGAATTTTGCATCTTTTTTAGTAAGTGCTACCAGTGGTTTTACAATCAAAGAAAATTTATCTACAAACCTCCTGTAGAAGTTGGAAAATCCAAGGAATGCCTGTACATCCTTGATATCTTGTAGCGGTTTCCAGTCTATAATACATTGTATCTTTTGGGGGTCCACTTTTACTCCAGTTGTTGAAATAATCATTCCTAGATACTTGACTTCAGGGACTTCAAACTCGCATTTTTTAATATCGAGCTGGAGACCAGTTCCGCAAAGCGCTTCGAGTACTTGTTTGACGTGTTTATGATGTTCTTCTAGGCTATCTGAATAGATAAGAATGTCATCAATATATGCAGTGCAAAAGATGTCGAGGTATGGTCGCAAGATTTCGTTTATCCGAGCTTGAAAGGTTATGTTGTGATCAGGCCCACTTATAGATCACATAACTTGAAATGGCTAGTATTAGGCAAGTGTAACCGACAGGACAAGCAATCCTGTGTCAATGATACGTCATTAACATACAGCAAATGACAACACCAGTATCTCAGCCATACATGATGATATGATCATATGACGCAGGTATATCTAATGATATAATTGTTGAATGGCTGAATGATTGGGAGTTATTGCTATTGAGGGTATAGTTTGTGTACCATTTTTGTGTATAAATACTTGCTGTTATAACTCTGTACATGGTCAACCTTTTCCACTCCTACTTTCAATAGTCATCAATATAGCAGATCTACAATACATATCCTTCTTCTTCACGTTAGACTTAAAGCGCTATCCTATATCCACCCAAGTTGACTGTTACATCCATTGCGACAATTCTTAGACTTTTCATAACCTCGTTAGAACAACAGATTGCCGGTGCATTACACAGCCCGAAAGGCATTACTAAGCTCTCAAATAGGCCATATCTTGTGTTGAAGGCTGTTAGCCATTCTTGTCCTTCTTGCATCCGAATGCGATTGAAGGCACTAATAATGTCAAGCTTGGTGTAATACTTTGCTCTACTTAGTTGAGACAATGTCTCTTGTATGAGAGGAAGTGGATACTTATTCTTGATCGTGATTGCGTTTAGTGCTCGGTAGTCGACACAAAATCTGAGTCCTCCTCCCGGCTTTTTGGCGAATAGTACCGAAGAAGCTGCTGGAGATGTACTTGGGCGGATAAACCCTTTGGCAAGATTTTCATCGAGAAATTTTCGTAAAACAAGTAGTTCTTTAGTCGACATTTGGTATAAAGGTCCTGATGGTGGAATAGCACCCTGTTTTAAATTAATATTATGATCGCAATCCCGATGTTCAGGTAGAATATCAGCTTCTTTGGCGTCGAATAAGTGAAGGAATTGGTGAAAATACGAAGGAAGCTTGTTATGGTGTGCCAAGGGATTTGTCAGGAGCTAGCTTAGTAAATTAGCCGACCCATGTACATAGAATGTATAGAACCCACACATTCAATTAGATAGAAAAACTAAGTCTGCACACATTAGCTCATTGCTTCCATCTCACATATTCGTTCTCCTTATACATCGCCAGTCATCTTTATTTGTCTATCAAGATATCTTCCGCAAGCTCATAACTATAACAGGTTATGAGCCCGGGCTCTTCAACAACCATGATAAATACAGATTCAGACAAGGTGACCTTAAGGAAAGGAGTTCCATTCAACCAGTGGAAGAGCAGCTTACAAGCAAGACTCAGTATACTTGATGTCGTAGGACATGTCTTTCATGATGTCCCAGGCATAGACCCTATTACCCAGCCATCTAAGCCGAAGGAAATAGATGAAGATGAAGACGCAGCAATGAATCACAAGAAGGCACTTGCGAAATGGTCGCACGGTGAGTTTCGTGCAAAAGATGCGATCGTCACTCGGTTGAGCCCAGAGTTGGTCCCCGAAGACTACGACCAGATCACTGCGAAACAGTTGTACGACGAGCTAGCCAAAACTAGAATAACAACAGCCTCCGCACCGTATGAAACTGCTCTTGCCAAATTTTTAGAAACTAGATTCACTGCAACTGCAGATGAATACTGCGATGTGTTCCTTAAGCGGCTGCAAAGTGTTAACAATGCAGCTTCAGTTATGGCAGCTGCAGATGAATCAGCAATGGCAGAAGACTACAAAGTCCATAAAAGACAAGCAGCAGCTTTATTTGTTTTTGGCACAAAAGAGGTGGAGTGGCTTGACATCTGGAGAGGCACGAAGACTCGAACTCTAAAAAATACCCTTGCACCACTGGATTATATGATGTCCACACTGCGAACCGAGGCCGGAGTCCGAAGCCAAGCACCTAAAATCGCCATGATGGCTGCTCCACAACAACAAGATGTTAATAAACCAGATCCAGAAGCAACATGTAGGCTGTGCTGGCACAAGCATAAAAACAAGTATTGCTACAAGCAACATCCGGAATTGGCAGTTGGACCTAAAGCAGAAAAGTGGCTGAGTAAAGGAAAGGGCAAGGGTAAAGCAAAGGCATCCATCCAGGAGAATATCGAAGATGGTGAATCTGAATATTCAGAAAGTGTAAACATATCTGCAGCAGCTATAAGTGGAAATAAAATGCCTTTCATATATGATACCGGTGCATCGCACCACTTTGTGAGCATGAAATCTGCCTTTATTAACCTCCACGAGCGTATACATCCATTCAGATTTGACCAGGCTGTAGGAGCGATGGCTCTCACTAAGGAAGGAATAGCCCACATTAAGCTGGGAATATTCAGGCTAGACTTACACAATACTCTCTACTCCCCGAAATCATCATGCAATATAATCTCTGGTAGACTAGAGCGACTTGGGGGCATAACTATTGACCCTGTCAAGAGGTTTCTGGTCCGTAAAAATAAAGGTCAACCTGACATGCCCATAGCGCGTATTATTCGAAAGAACGATGTATCATACATCTTACCTCTGGAAGGTGGAGGGGAAAGTGTAACCCAGCAAATAGCAGCGCCTGGAGTTGCAAGAGTGCCCAAGACAAATAATACTCAACGATGGCATCAACGGCTGGGGCATGTTGGACAAAAGATTCTCAAGAAAACCTCACAGTGTTCTATAGGTCTAGAGAATCTAGATACTTCAGATCTAAGTGTGTGTGAGACATGCCATCTGAGCAAAGCACAACGCTTTGTCTCCCGCCAACCGAGACTCATACCAAACAGTCCCCTAGATGAAATATTCTTAGACACAGTAGGCCCAATAGCTCCGTCACTTCTCGGTCATCAATGTTGAAAGTCATGTGATGGCTCTGTAATTGTATCACGTGTCTCGCTTAGTATTCCACACTTTCTGTAATTGTAAAGTGTTTAGATTGTAGAATAATCAACAGCATAAGAGTTGTAGTTATAATACACAAAATAAATTCCATATTAAATTATATTATCAGGAATCTGATTTCGAGATCAAGTATCCACACGCAGTTGAATTAATAGCTGGTATGCAGTATACTCTTAACTCCACTGTCGCATAAATTACAACAGGTTCTGAGTCCGGTAGCAGAAGCTAATATGTCAAAAGATTTCTGAAACCAAACCTTGTTTAACTATTCGAAAAGGTGAAATGTCTATCGAAAATTCCGAAAGTTCCAAGATGGTCCCGAAGATTGAGGAGAAGCTTACGTCAAGCATAACGCCTGTGTGGAGTCAACCCAAGGCTTCCTCAAGTACGACGGGAAATGTTGGTATACTCCAATTGCCTCCATATTTCAAGTTGAAGGGGGAGGAAAACTACGAGCAATGGAAGAACAACATGGAGAACATTGCTCTAGCCAACAATCTAGAGGACTACATATGTGATGAAGTGGAAGGACCCCCACATGTGTCCATCAAAGAAAGATTTTCGAATAAAGATGCATTTGAAATGAGAAAGCAGTGGCTCGCTGGAGATGCTAGGATGAAACTAGCCATTATGATCAACACTGCCCCAAATATTCACAGCATGATTGATGGCAAGACTTCAGCACTCCAGATGTGGACAATTCTGCAAGAACAGTATGAGGGAAAAGGTTGGAATCTTGAATATCGGGCCATAATTAATTGGTCAAATATAAGATTTGATGACTTCATGGACCTCAACCATTATATTTCTGAGTTCACCAAAAGGGTCGAAATGATCTCCTCGCTCTCTGATTCTATACCAGAGAGATGGAATGGAATGTTCTTTATCGCCGGAGTGGCTAGAAAGTTTCCAGTTTGGGCCGAAAGACAAAGATCTCAGGCTCGAAACACCGCCATAGCTCCCTCACTCGACTATTTAATTGCTGACCTACTAGATGAGGCACGCAATTTCGAGATGAGCTCCTCAAGCACTACTATGATGGCGAAAGGAAGAGGGAAGGCTAATGACGGCGGTAACAAGTTTAATTGTCAATATTGCAAGAATGGCAAGTGCTACGAGCACAATAAATTGCTTCGTCAGGATTGGGAGGCCAAAAATGGGAAAAAATGGCTAACACGTCAGAATTATCTGAACCAGAAAAACTCAGAAAAGCTTAAGAAACGCGACGCTAAGGGCAAAGGAAAGGCTAAAGAAGCCAAAGATGATGATTCGGATAACAATTCGACTTCAAACTTTGGAATACCCGCATTCAGCGCCTTCAGCCACGTCGCATCTAGCAGTTTCTCAGATGGTCAGAGCCCCTCCTCCACCTACGCGATACAAAAAACTCACTGGAACGACCGATGGCTTAACGACACGGGGTCAGATGAGCACATAGCCAACTCCCTGGACAGATTTACTAACTATGAGGAAAAGGTTGGCTTAAGACCGATACAATGTGGCGGAGGAAGCGTCACACCAAAAGGTCATGGAACAGTACAATTGACTGTTGCACTAGAAGGAGGAAGACACCATGTAATGGAGTTAAAACAGTGTCTTTACGTCCCAGGCTTTCCCACTAATTTAGTAAGTGGAAAGAAACTACTCAGGGCGGGCTGCACAATCCATGACGGATATGTGAAGACGTCAAGTGGGTCAATTTTGTTATATACTGATTCACGCTGCTTTATAAAAGAAGCTGTAGAAATGTACGCGAACGTGGCGTACCCAGCGGGGCTTTCGGATATAAAACCCGACTTACAGCTAATGCATCGTCGTCTAGGACACATTAGCATCGAGAATGTCAGAAGGACTGGTCAACTCACTCGTGGAATGAAGTACATAGACCGTATTGATAAGGTCAACGTCCATCCTGGTGAGTTGTGCGAGGCATGTGAATTGAGTAAGCCAATTCGTCATGTCAGCAAAGAGGCTAGAGCCAAGCCTAAGAAAATATTTGATGCAGTTGGTATTGACGTGATTAAAGTGATTCCCGAAGGAATTATGAATCAGAAGTACGCCACAATTTTTACTGATTTGGCCACCAACATGAGATGGGTTATAACTCATCCAGAGAAGAGAGGAGCCTTCGAAAATGTCAAGAACTTTGTTGTTGAAACAAGAACTCAGTATGTCTCAAGGGCGAGGTTAGGACAGTGTTCCACAGGGTGCGTATGTGGTCTAACGGAGATCTAGGTGGTAAATGAAGGTGATGAGTGGGTCGAAGGGATGACTGGTCTTCTCTAGGAAGAGACAAATTGGTAGATAGTAGCGATAGAGGCTACACCTGGGTCTTGCTGATGAAGAGCTGGAAAGAGATAAATGGTCTTCCCGAAGAAGAGATGGGTAAACAAATGTATTGTTAAGGTAATTGAAGAAGACGTTGCGTGAAGAATAATGCTTCTTCACACCGAGTATTTATATACATAAAATTACCAAATAGCATGTACCACACTGCCTCTATGCCAAACAATCTGCTACACATCACCTAATGAGACTAGCCTACTCTTATCAGTCTTCCTTGCTAGTTTTAAACGTACATTGAACTAATGTTTGTGTTTTAGCCTAGCCGTCCACATGACGTTTCATATTACGCTATGCCACAACGATCCATGAAAGTATGATCGTACAATTAAGAAGTTCATTCTGGACGGAGGATTGGAGTTCGGAGGCTCTAAATTGAGTAATCTAATGATGGAATTGGGTACTCACCTTGAAGTAACGACGCCTTATTTGTCGTATCAAAATGGGGGCAGTGAAAGGTCCAACTGTGTGATACTTGATAAGCTACGGACCGTCATGGTGGATCAGGCTATACATGAATTCCTTTGGCCAGAACTAATACGCGCCGTGGCTCATATCACAAATCGAACAGCCTATTGTGTGTTTGAAAAAACACCATTCGAAATGTTCATGGACCATATCCACCCTACATATGACAATAAACCGTCCATAGCCCATCTCAGAGTGCTTGGATGCAAAGCATATATCCAAATTCCAAAAGAAAAGAGAGCTCACGCGGCCAAATTAGCCGTAAGAGCTGAGGTTGGTATTTTGGTTGGATATGAAGGGAATAGCATCTATCGCCTATACGTGCCATCAAGAAGTGGAAAGAAGATAATAAGATCTTCTCATGTTCGATTTGATGAGCACGGTTACATATCAGATGCACCTCTAGAGGAGTTTGGAACTTCAGTCGAGGGGGATACTCAATTTATCACTGAATCCACATCTCAACAGAAATCATCGAGAACTTGTGGAGGAAATTCAGATCAGAACACTGAGTCAAGTCGACCTCAGACCAAATCTCCTTTAGAAATAGTTCATGAAAATCTTGGTTCCCTACAGAAGGAAGTGACCAATAATGTTGACACAGATGAGGGAATTGTCAGCGAGCCAGAGGAAACCGTTGAAATGCCTATGCAAACGAATGCGACTGGCGAAGGTTCAATACTTGAAGCTAACAAAGGTTCCCAAGAAGAGAAAAAGATTTGTCAAGACAAGTCTAGGAAAACAAGAGTGTACGAGTCTCCTACAGAACCTCGAATGACACGATCGCGTGCGGCTCAGCTAAAGTCAGAACTAGCCAACGACAATTTGTCTGCGGCAGCCGCATTCATTTCAGGGAGGGATATATCCGACGACCCTGAAAATTTTGAAGAAGCCCTGGCGAGTAAGAACGCTAATGAATGGTGTCTTGCAATTTGTCGGGAATATGAGTCTCTTCTACGAAAGAAAACTTGGGCACTAGCTCAGAAAAAGGATATACCAGCTGGTCAACAATTGTTATCAGTCAAATTGGTATTTAAAACCAAGCGTGATAAGGAAGGCAAAGTCCTCAAGTACAAAGTCAGATGCTGTGTTCGAGGATTTGAACAGAAGTATGGTGTCGACTATGAGGAGACGTTTGCTGGTGTAGCTCGCTCGGAGACATGGAAAGTAGCTGTAGCGTTAGCAGCGCTCTATGGTCTCGAGATGGATCAAATGGATGTCATTACAGCATTCCTGAATAATGACATGGATAAAGAGGTTTATGTAATGCTACCCCCTTTTTGGGAAAAGATCCCCAACAGTAATCACGTTGGAAAACTTCTTCGTGGAATGTATGGCCTGAAGCAAGCCCCTAGGCTATGGCAACAATTACTGGCTAAACAGTTGGCAACAATAGGGTTCAAACCACTGACTGCCGATCCGGGAACATATGTACATGAGGTAACAGGGTTCATAATTGTGACCTATGTCGACGACATACTCTTGATAGGAAAACAAGGTGTCGAATTCGGCAAGATGAAGAAAAAGCTACTGGGCCTATTCGAAACAGAAGATATGGGACCAGCAGCTTATTATCTAGGAGTTAGGATTGTCAGAGACTGGAAAAAAGATGAGATAATACTCTGTCAAGATGCCTACGCTAAAAAGTTGCTGAAACAATTTGGAATGAAAGACTGTCACCCAGTATCCACGCCGTTCGAGCCTGGCGCTATGATCAACATGATTCCATATGATGAGGTGGCACCGAAGAAAGACATCACTCTCTATCAGTCTATTGTAGGATCAGTTATGTATCTGGCAAGCAAGACCAGGCCCGATATACCATGGACCTGTGGCGTTCTTTCCAGATTTAACCATAACCCATCTCCTCAGCATCTAAGGGCAGCTAAACGTGTTCTCCAATATCTCAAGGGCACCGTAAACCTTGGCATTAAATTTGGAGGGACTGATAGCTGCAAACTTTATGGTATGGCTGATTCTGATTTTGCAGGATGTCATTCAACCCGAAAATCAACATGGGGATATGCATTTTTCTTTGGAGGAGGCATTATTTCAGCCGCATCCAAACGCTTTGAAAGTGTAGCTCAGTCCACTACCGAAGCAGAGTTTTATGCCTTGGGTAAAGCAAGCATGGAGGCATCTTGGTTGCGCATGCTTTTAATACAACTTGGCTATAAAGGAGAAGACGCCAAAAAGATCAAAATTTACGGAGATAATCAAGGGAGCCTGAAGCTAGCTGAAAATCCCGTATTCCACAATCGAACTAAGCACATTGCCACAAAATATTTTTACATTTGTGAAAGGATGGAGCAAAAAGAGGTTGAATTGGAGTATGTCGCCACCAAAGAGATGGCTGCCGATGGATTGACAAAAGGACTGACCTTCGACAAGCATAGGAAATTCCTGAAAATGCTCAACATGACTACCTATAGTGCGTGACCTGCTTACATTGATCTGATATGCCTCTGTTTGGGTATCACCTGAAGGGGGATGTTGAAAGTCATGTGATAGCTCTGTAATTGTATCACGTGTCTCGCTTAGTATTCCGCACTTTCTGTAATTGTAAAGTGTTTAGATTGTTGAATCATCAACAGAATAAGAGTTGTAGTTATAATACACACAATAAATTCCATATTAAATTATATTATCAGGAATCTGATTTTGAGATTAAGCATCCAAACGCAGCTGATTTAATAGCTGGTATGCAGTATACTCTTAACTCCACTGTCGCATAAATTACAACAATCAATTTGCTGTTATCATAACTGATGCCAAAACCCGCATGAGATGGGCGCTAGCAATCCATACATAGGATCAAATTGCAACAACGCTTATCCAGTGGATAAATACCATGCATCACCAGTACGGTAAGCGTATACGTATAATATTTAGGGATGGCGGCACGGAGTTTACGCGGACCAGGGCTTACTGTGAACAACATGGCATACAGACGCACACATCTGCACCTGATACACCAGAACAAAACGGACTGTCTGAAGCGGCAAATAAGGTGATTTTAAGAGTAGCACGATCTATGCTCATTGATGCTAAAATGCCGGCTAAATATTGGCCCTGGGCAGTCCAACATGCATATTTTATTACAAATAGACTCTTTTGTCTCCGGACTAAGCAGGTTCCACTAATAGACTTTCTTAAGAGCCTCAAACAGCCATGCCCAGACAAGGTTGACTTTAATAACTTGCCACGATTTGGATGCCGGGCATATAAGCTGACTGACCCCAAACCAAGCAAATTTGAGCCGAGAGCATGTAAAGGCTGGTTCATTGGATTCCAAGTTAATACAGATAAGAATTTCATTATTCACCACCCACATTGGACACCAATTAATGGGCAGAAATGGAAAATTAGCTTCACACCTCATGCAACATTCAATGAGGATGTAATGTATGGTGATGAATGCGAAAGATCTGACCATCAACAAACTATTGATTATTGGGCAGGGGATAATTCTATCTTTGCTGAATCGACAACGTCAACACATCAATCACCTTCATGGGCACCGTCAGAAGAAATTACCCAACAAGAATTTCAGGGGGAGTACTGCTCACAGAGCTCAAGCCAGCCAAACTCAATAATTCCTGACGCTAATGATTCCCAGCTTGATTCATCAATAGTTCCTCGTGATGAAATTCAATCCAATCATCAGTCATCTAGATCCCATACACAAGATGAGGCAGTAACAAGCTCTCCTATGTGTCATGAATGCGCTTTTCACATTAGTAGTAAATTGTCATCCACGTAGTGTAGCATGCAGGGCCAAGGAAATGGAACTAGATAAGTGATAGATTACATACCCCCAATCGCTACATTCACCTGAAGACCACTCCTAAAGGAGACTAGTTAAGGGGCTATCTGGAAGTATGTGGGATTGGTTAATCATCATGTAAATAATCTATAACATAACATCACACAATAAGATACCATTCGCACCCAAACACATTATTGCCACAACCACCCAAGTACAGTCTAAGCCCCCTGAGTAGTCACAACCATTTAATTGAAGATACCAAGTGTATACAACCATATACACCACCACCCTTCAATAGGTTATCAGCTCGGTAGCCTTAAGCCTGCAAACAATTCTCGCATCCACCAAAAAACTTCCTAAGTCAACCAACTTTCTTCCATCTACCAACCACCACAATCATGTCCAACGATGAGAAAAAACCTTTCGGTTCCACCTTCACTATCAAAGGTGTCACACCAGCGAAACTGGATAATTATCCTGTCTTAACTGGTAGTGAAAACTATCAAGATTGGGCCGGAACCTGGGAAATAGGATTTGACATGATGGGTTTGAAGGAAGTACTAACTGGAGAAGTCAGTAAACCTGAGAAGACTTCTCCCGACTGGGAAGAGTGGAATACGGCGAACAAACTGCTCAGGGGATATCTGGTGTCTGCGGTCGATCGTTCCTTGCGGAATATGATCACCAGCGAGCAAACTGCCAGAGATGCTTGGGCCAACATCAAGGCTCGCTTCGACAGGGAAACACCATCAACAACCCTGTCGTTACTGCGAAATATTGTCGACCTTAAACTTCAAGAAAATGAGAACGTAGCCGACCACTTAAATAACTTCACCAACGCATGGGATCGTCTTTACCAAAGGTCCCTCACCTCCAAATCCAGCGTTGCACAAGCATTCCGAGATGTTACCTCATCTGATGAAGTCAAAGGCGCGTTCTTACTACTCTCACTCCCTAAATCCATGGACAACATCATCGACAACCTAGCGACAAAAGACTTGATCAAATACCAGGACATAAACCAAAGCTCTTGGACCTCTCCGCTGATAGGAATGTCGGCGAAGCTGACAGCAAAGCCTATCACGCATCGACCCAAGAGGCAACAGAATGTTCATGGTGCAAAATCAAGAAGTTCAACTACAAGGGGCACACCTACAAGAATTGTTTCAAACTCAAGAAACATAAAGAACAACAGAAGGAAGCCAAGGTAACGAAGAAGAGCGCTTTACAAAATGAAAACGCCAAAAGAGTCTCAGAATTAGATGACGAACTTTCAGACAGGGCTTTCATGGCTAACTCTTCTTCATCCACTCCAAAAGAATGGATCCTTGATACAGGTGCCACTACTCACATGACTGGCTGCATCGACGACTTTGAATCAGTTACACCCCTAGAAAATAAAACTGTACGAGTCGCCGATAACAGTTATACCCCAGTCACTGGCAAAGGTACCGTTCGTCTTCGCGCTCTAACCAGCGACGGGCGATCGCGAAATATCCTTCTAAACAATGTTCTTCTGGTGCCCTCTTTTCGACAGACTAGGTTGTTTTCATGGGAAAAATTAAGGGAGATGGGATATGAATTATTTTCTAAAGGCGACAATACTTTTATAAGGGATAAAAACGGGCAAGAGGTTCTGTGGGCGACAGCAAGGGAAAAGTCGATCGTAATTAAGTTAGAAGAAATAAAAGCTCGTTTCTCCTCCTATCGTGAATTTCATGAAGCTTTAGGACACCCCGGTGTAACGACCATGCGAGACCCTTCTAAATTATACACAGACGGTCACAACCTTCCTTCACTACCCCAGACCTTTCACTGTCCCGCATGCGAAAAAGCTAAGTCCAAGCACATTGTTCCTGATCCAATCCATGAGGATCCCAGTAACGTTTTTGAAATTATTCACTCAGATCTTTCCGGGAAATTCTCTGTTCCCTCTTTAAACGGCAAATATTACTACATCACCTTCATTGATGGAAAAACACGATTCTCCTGGGTCAGATTCTTACGAAACAAAGATGAAGCCGCTGAAGCTATTGTTGACTTTGTTAAACTTATCTATAGACAATTCAATATAAAGATCAAGCGATGGAGGACTGACAATGGGGGAGAATTTGTGAATAAAACCATCAACTCGTTTTTTAAATCTGAAGGAATAGTTCATGAACTTTCGCCACCCTACGAACATGAGAGAAACGGATTGGCTGAGCGATTTAACCAAACGTTAACTACAATAGCCAGAACAATGATAGCAGACTTAAGCCTAAATTTTTGGGCAGAAGCCATATCAACTGCCAGCTATCTTAAAAATCGCCTTCCTCATTCACGGCTACCTCAAAATACTACGCCATATGAGGCCTTACAAGGCAACAAACCCAAAATCAAACACCTTCAACCCTTCGGCAGAAAATGCTTTGTTCACATACACAAGGACTCGCGACCCTCAGGTTCAAAGCTATTACCAAGGGCAATCGAAGGAAAATTCATGGGCTACACGGAGAGCACTAAAATATTCCGAATATGGATCCCCTCTAAGCACAAGGTGGTAGAATCTCCCAACGTCAAGTTTGCGCCGCTCAATTCAGGGGAAGCGACTCACTCCCTTGAGACCACAAGCGAATCCAACTTTGAGATAAAAAACATCGAATCAACATCATTTCACCCAACCCTTCCGTCTAAATTTCCATCAAAACCAGTTGAATCTTCACCATCTGTAGATAACACCTCATCCTCACATCCGATAGAGCCACAAAACAAGCATGACTCCGAACAAACTTTACAGCAGCCAGCACAGCTTGAAACATCAGAGAATCATACTCAAGAAACATTATCAATCCGTAGCCGTCCGAAGCGTTCAACAAAGCCTATTGAGAGATATGGTTTATCCGCACACCACGGCTCAATTACACGCACTTGGAATGATAACAATTCTGAACAAAGCAGACTGGTTTCAGCTGAGGAATCTCAAATCGAAGTGGAAAACAATGCTGTGGCTCTGGCGGCAAAAAGAGCACCAAAGACAAATGAGGAGCCAAAATCTATAGAACATGCATTTCAACAACCAGATGGAAATCGATGGCGCGAAGCAATAGATAAAGAATTGACATCTTTATCTCAAAACCATACATGGGATGTGACTGATCGACCTCTCAAAAGAAATGTTGTTGGATCCAAATGGGTTTTCAAAATAAAGCGGAATGCCGACGGCTCTATCGAGAGATACAAAGCGCGATTAGTTGCTCAAGGTTTTAGCCAAGTTCCTGGCCATGATTTTAATGAAACCTTCGCACCTGTCGCTCGATATGATAGCCTGAGGATATTACTCCGAATCTCAGCCCAGAACAAATGGATCCCTCAACAGATGGATGTAAACTCAGCATACCTCTACGGCATGCTAGAAGAGGAAATTTTCATGGAATTACCACCGGGATACCGTATAACCGGAAAATGTGCCAAACTCCGAAAATGTATCTACGGCCTCAAACAATCCGGCCGAGAATGGTACGAATGTATCTCGAATTCCCTCAAAGCAAAAGGATTCGAGTCAACAACATTTGATCCCTGCGTCTTCGTGCACCCAAAGGAAATGGTATTTATTTCCATATACGTAGACGACATACTCATCTTCGGACCCCCAAACGACTTTCGACAAAACCTAAAGACATCGATCGGAAACGATTTTGATTGCAAAGATTTAGGAGACGCAAAGTACATACTAGGTCTCGAAATAATAACCAACTCATCAGGTATCCGACTTTCCCAACAAGGATATTCAAAAAGGGTCCTAGAACGCTTTGGCTTTACAAATGCTCATAAAATTGGCACACCCCTCGATCCCAACGTAACCCTATTCAAAGGAACCGAAGAGGAACGTCTCGAGAACGTCAAAGAGTATCAAGCCATTGTTGGATCGCTAATGTACCTTGTCATAGGCAGTCGTCCTGATTTAGCATATACAGTCACTCTTTTAAGCCAGTTTTCGTCCTGTCCAAACCAAACTCACCTGCAAGCCGCCAAAAGAACACTTCGATATTTAGCTGCAACAACCACTTGGGACTTATTTTATCCAAATGGAGCCTGCGAAGATCTCGAAGTCTATGCCGATGCTTCCTATGCAGACAACCCTCATACCCGAAGATCTACATCAGGTTATGTCATTCGGCTTGGCGACGCTGCAATCTCCTGGAGTAGTAAACAACAGCGATCTGTAGCACTATCTACTACAGAAGCCGAATATATGGCCATGTCGCTTGCTGCCCGCCAAATCACCTGGACCAAATATGGACTAACCCAACTGCGCCAAAAGTTTGAAACTGTACTTCACTCCGACAACAACGGAGCACAAGAACTTGCGAGAAACCCGCGGATCCACGAACGATCAAAGCATATTGACGTGCATTACCACTACGTTCGTGATAAATTAAAAGAAGGAGAGTTCGAACTCCTCTACGTCAAATCCGCAAACAACCTCGCAGACTTATTGACCAAAGCTCTTGCAAAACCTGCTCACCACCGACTATCTAACCATATCAGATGTGCTAAGCGAGGGGAAGTGTCATGAATGCGCTTTTCACATTAGTAGTAAATTGTCATCCACGTAGTGTAGCATGCAGGGCCAAGGAAATGGAACTAGATAAGTGATAGATTACATACCCCCAATCGCTACATTCACCTGAAGACCACTCCTAAAGGAGACTAGTTAAGGGGCTATCTGGAAGTATGTGGGATTGGTTAATCATCATGTAAATAATCTATAACATAACATCACACAATAAGATACCATTCGCACCCAAACACATTATTGCCACAACCACCCAAGTACAGTCTAAGCCCCCAGAGTAGTCACAACCATTTAATTGAAGATACCAAGTGTATACAACCATATACACCACCACCCTTCAATACTATGGAATGGCAGCGTGAATTGAACCAAGAATCCACGCAAGGACCTGTACAACAACGGGATTGTCAGGTAATCAGCCCAGTAGAAACGTCACAAGCAGCTCAACATCAGACTATTTTTAGAAATCATCAAGATATGCAGGGGGTACAAGAACAAACAGGAGACCAACAGCAAACCAGTCCGCCAAATACACAGCAAATTACTCAAAATTTGTCTGATCAAGAAGTTCACGGTCCTCTGACAACATATGAACGACCAGGATCTCCAGTTGGATTAAGTGATGTAATGGACTATGAACCAGATGATGAGTGGACTGAATATGATAAAATTATGACTGGATGGGATCCAGTTCCACCAATTGCTGGACAAAAGCGGCCACATTCACCAGAAGCTGAGACTACACAAACAAGAAGTGGTAGAAATGTTAAAAAGTTAAATTACTATCGTCTTCACCATGGTCTAGCAGTACAGCCTTATACTGATCCCAAAACATGGGAGGAGGCAATGACAAGTGGTGAGTCGCAACAGTGGAGGCAGGCAGCGCAACAGGAAATCAACTCCCTAAAGGAAACTGGAGCTATCTGTCACAGGCTCATACCTGGTTATCATTAGGCTGCTGCCTAACAAATAAGGCTTGAACTCTTCCAACCATGTTAAACACCATACATGTCATGAACCCCTCCACGACTCAATAGACCCAAGTATAGGCCTTGGCTCAGTTCATGCAAATCTATTCTTAAATGACAAATTTAGATTGCAGACAGGACGACTCGAACACCAGTCGTGAGTCATCTAAGCCACATGCATCATAACTATTTTAATAACTAAAATTGGTAACATTAAAATGAAGCTAAATTAAAATAGACGGAGATGCTGGTGTTTGTCGGAGGACAGGTCATGATCTATTTTGAGAATGGTATGAAATGAGGGAACGAGATCATAGTCTTGTAAATAAATAGGCGGCTTTCAGTCATGTCTCTTCTCGTTACTTTAAGATTTTCATTTGTATCTAGCTCTGAGTTCAGTTTGAATAAAACGCCACTTTAAGACCGTCACACTATCCAGATCATTAAAAGATCACTTCTACCAAAAGGTCGCAGCCCAATGAAGTGCAAATGGGTTTTCAAGAAGAAGTTCCTCGCGGACGGAAGTATTGACAAATACAAGGCACGCTGTACAGCAAAAGGATTCACACAAAGACCAGGAATTGATTATCAAGAAACATTTGCCCCCACACCTAGACCTGGAACTGGAAGGATCATGTTAGTTGTAGCACATCAGCTTAACTGGCACAGATGTCAAGGTGATGTTCCAACAGCGTTTCTCAACCCTGATCTCAATATAGATCTATTCATGGAGATGCCGAAGGGTTTCGAAAGAGATGGTCATATCATACTCTTGCGCAAAGGTCTGTATGGTCTAAAGCAAGCTGCAGCGCTATGGTACGACGACGTCAAGGCTACCCTGGCATCACTGGGACTATTCCCAACAATTTCTGATGTGTGTTTGTATGCCAACCAAAGCAGGGATCTTTTTGTTGTGGTGCATGTCGATGATTTTCAGATATTAGGACCGGACATTGATAAAATAAACGATCTCATGCATGCACTGTACAAAAGGTACAAGCTTAAACCTGTCGAAACAAACCTATTTCTAGGAATAAACATAGATTACCCAGACAAAGATACGCTCAAACTAACACAGGGGCAATATGCCCGGACGCTCTTGAATAGACACGGGCTCTCTGATTGTAAACCCGCCAACAGACCTCTGGAGCAATTATTAGAGCCAAATGCCTCGCAATGCACACTCCAGACTAGAACTGAGTACAATTCAATTGTTGGGGGTCTTCAATATCTTTCAAATAACACCCGACCAGATATTGCCTTTGCAGTAAATCACCTTGCGCGTTTCTTGATAAATCCCTGCATGGAACACCTACAAGCAGCGCGTCGTGTGCTCCGATATATCGCAAAAGATCCCGATCAAGGTATTACTTTCACGAGGTCAAAGGAAAAACCAGTATTGGAAGCATATTCAGACGCAGACTTTGCCGCAGATCCATCCACCAGTCGCTCAACGTCCGGCACACTTCTCAGATTAGGAGAGGGGCCAATAATGTGGAGATCACATCTACAGCCTGAAGTTGTACTATCATCAACTGAAGCAGAATTTCTGGCTGCAACAGAGACTTGCCGTGAACTAAACTGGGTCAAGTCATTGCTTTTGGAATTGGGAATTCAAGATCAAATCAAAGGCATTAAAGGCACCAGTCTCTACGTGGACAACCAGTCTGCCATATCACTAACCAAAAATCATGATAACCACAGACGTACAAAGCATGTTGCACTACGAAATTTCTACTGTTGCAATCAATTTCAGGATGGGTCCATTGTTGTTATTTACGTGCCAACAACCAATCAACTGGCTGATGCGTTAACCAAGCACAAGTCACTAGTAACAATAAAATAAGTCTCAGTGGCACTCTATTGTTGGCTCACTCTTTTAGGCCATACTAAGGTCCATAATAGTTATCACCAATAGGGGGAGTGTTATGGTGTGCCAAGGGATTTGTCAGGAGCTAGCTTAGTAAATTAGCCGACCCATGTACATAGAATGTATAGAACCCACACATTCAATTAGATAGAAAAACTAAGTCTGCAAACATTAGCTCATTGCTCCCATCTCACATATTCGTTCTCCTTATACATCGCCAGTCATCTTTATTTGTCTATCAAGATATCTTCCGCAAGCTCATAACTATAACAAAGCTTGATTTTTGGGTCAGTGAAAGGTTTTGGGTTGAGTGCGATCCGGATATCTTCGAGTGAAACTTTGGTGCAGGAAACATTTTGTTTCAACATATTTCCACGTTCTTTTTTTTGAAGCGCAAGATCAATCTCTTCAATACAAGTACTGAAAACTTCTACATCTTCCCAATCTGCTAGCAATAAAAAGGCAGCAGCGCCGACTTTTCTAGGTTTTCCGGGCGTATCAAACTTAGGTTTATGGAAAAAGGCAATTTGGGGCGGGTTTTGAGGTATCGAATAGTTGGGATGGCGATCAAAACAATATTTTTTGCAATACACTTTGTCAAAGTTAATTTTTTTTGAAGCCCAATTGACAAAAGGGTTATGCAGAGAAAGCCAAGGGAGTCCTAAGATAAAGTCATAATTTCCCAGCTTAGTCACCAAAGCGTCAATTTCTCCCAAGTGATTTCCAATCTGAAGTTTAAGTCTGGCTCCATGAGTGATTAAGCCGCTAAGTGATTCAGTTCCATCAGCCGTAATAATTCTTTTTGCGTTATGGAGTGGGTAAGTGTATAGTTTGTAATTTGCGCACACGTCTATGTCAATAATAGAAGTTGTAGTACATCCACAGTCAAGAAAAGCTTTTGTTTTAATAATTGTTCCATTAATATCTCTTAAGAAAGATATGTGGGACACGGTATTGCGTTGTAAATGTTGACTAAAGAACCCTATAGCTACAGATGAAATCTATGTACTGCTATGAAGGTCATGTGACCTGTCTAGCTTAGTTTACATGAGTAGGTGAAATGTTACCCCTAGACACACCCCCTTACCTACGAAACTTTACAGGATTTCATCAAGCATCCAAGGTAGTCATATTTAGTTGTCCGACAAACTTTTTAAAAAGAACAGACGACAATGCCTTTGTGAACCCGTCTGCAGCATTTTCTAATCCTGATTTCCATTCCAATTCAATTACTTTGTCGCTTATATATTCCCGCAGTAAGAACACAGGTACATCGTAATGTTTGCTCTTTTGAGTTACGCCCTGTCCTTTTATTTGCCTGTAGCCTGGCTGATTGTCATAGTAGAGGCGGACTATCTTTGCGTCGTCTGAGTTGTAGTTGATACTTCGAAAAAGATTTCGAAGAAACACAGCCTCCTTAGCTGCTTCAGCCATAGCATAGACTTCTGCCATAGTTGAAGAACAAGTAACTCTCTTCATTTGATACGAACGCCAAGAGAAACAGGCACCTTTCAGGAAGAAAGCCCATCCACCATGAGAGCGTCGCGTTTCAGGATCTTGGGCATAATCGGAGTCAGTAAAACCGTGAAGCTGTAAGTTAGAGCCGGCACCAAAACTAAGACCCAGACGGGTAGTTTTGCAAAGATAGCGGTAAAGATGGCGAACTGCTGCTATATGAATTGGAGAAGGGTTAGAAAGAAAACGACAGAGCTGTGTCATGGTATAGGTGATATCTGGTCTTGTTTGAGTAGCAGCATACATTGCAGAGCCAACCATCGACGCATAGAGCTCAATTTCCGCTGTTGAGGCAGTCCCTTCAAAAGGAATCAGGTGCTGTCCTGGAAGCATTGGTGTACTGGTTGGAGTACAGTTTTTGAGGCTATACTTTTCAAGAATCTTCTCAAGATAGGCATCTTCATGGAGATAGAGAACTCGATTTGCTCGTTTGCGTACAATACAGACGCCAACATAAAACTCCGCAGGTCCCAAATCAACCATTTTGAAAGAATCATGTAGGTGTCTTCGCAATTTCGAAACACCAGCCTCAGGACCAATGAGTAGAAAGTCATCTATATGAGTAACAAGATAAGTTTCATCAGAGTCACTATGATAAACGGAAGAATCAAGAAGTAGAGGCTTATAACCAAATTGGGCAACTTCAGAACGAAGTTTTGATTGCCAGAGATGTGGAGACTGCTTGAGACCATAGAGCGACTTCTTAAGTTTCCACATCCAGCGGTTGAGTGGGGATCCATCTGGAGTAGGCAACCCGTCTGGACATGCCATGTATATATCAGTGTCGATTTCAGGGTTGAGAAAGGCGGTAACTACATCCATTTATTCAACTTGCCAGTCGTTGGAAGCGGTGTCACGGCACGGCATTCCGCTCCGTCATGATATACGATTATGTGGATGGAGGAGGTGAGATTAATGGCTGATGCGGGAAGAAGCACGTGCGCGGCAATTTAGTGGAAACCCGCCCGAATAGGAATAGCCTCAGGGCTTTTTGTAATTAGATTCTGTTCCTTTCTATTCTTCTCCAGCTTAGTATTCGCTCGACAGATTGAATAATCGCCATACAAGCTGTACTTTCACTTGTGCCTATTCTACGCCGTGACAAGCGGCGAGTGCGAGAAGAGCTTTCCAGACGCTGGAGAGTGCTGTACTGGCAAAAGTGTCTTTGTAGTCTAGGCCTTCCCTTTGATGAAAGCCCTTTGCAACATAGCGTGATTTAAAACGGGTCAGCTGGCCATCTTTCCCTGTCTTTCGCCTATAAACCCATCGTCCTGGAATGATATCACGTCCTGAAGGAAGCTCAGAGCGAGGTAAGAGCTGCGAATTATCGTTCATTTCAAGAGCTGCCAATTCTTTCCTCATAGATGCTTCCCAAAGAGCAGCACTGGGACCCAGTAGAGCTTCACGAAAGGTCTTTGGATCGCTGTCAGGAATGAGAGCTGATAGATACGACTGATATTCTAAAAGCAGAATAGGATTCTCATCCTGCGGAGTATGCAATGAATTTGAGCCTTTTGCTTTACTGCGAGTGACACGGATATCTGATTCAGACTTAGAGAGATCGAATGAATTAGGTCCAGCTGTCAACTTGGGCTTATTCTTGGCACCTGGAGGTCGACCACGGCCGCGCTTAGGGAGTTGTGGGAGAGGTGCAAATAAAGGATCTTCTTCAGCAGGTATGTCGTGTCTTGCATCGAGGAGCGGAGGTATTTCATCATCCAAATGTGCACCCCCTACTGAGCCATTTTCTTTGGAATTATCTGAGTCCCCTCCAATTCGTGGAGAATTAGGAAAGGGAATTTCAACCTCATCGACAAACTCAGAAGAGGGCTCAGGTATTTCATCAGGATGGTCTTCAGCAGAAAATTCATTGAAACGTCCCTCAAAGAAACGAACATGAGACGACCGTACAAGCTGATGGCCAAGAGGTCTTGAGGGGATCCAACAACAATAAATATGGTTCCCTTCAAATCCTACTAAGATACCTTCTTCAGCGCGTGCATCCATTTTCTGCGACTTTATTCGACGCTCGTTTGGTATGTATACAAGTACACGAGAGCCTAATACTCTGATTCCAGAATTATCAGGTTTGTGTTCAGAGGTATCGAATCCTGTAGCCCGAGATTGTGCTTCGTAGGGAGTCATATCGTCATAGACCGATGTGGTGATACGATTGAGAATGTAGATGACAGCACGGAATATCTCTGGCCAAAGAGAGAATGGGATACGCATATCTGATATGACACAACGCATTGGATCTAAAACTGTCCTATTTGATCTTTCTTGAGGGCCACCTTGTTCGTGAAAATAGGCTGTCGTAAGCTCGATTGCAATGCCGTACTGCTGACACCAGGCGACCATTTTATCACCCCCAAATTCTTTACCACCATCTAAACGAAAACATTTTGGCAGGAAACCATTTTGAGTTCGGAAGAAACGAGTAAAAGTGACCAAAGCATCGAAAGCATTTCTCTTTTCTGGGAAAGTGTAGCCATAACGTCCTCCTGTCTTTCCATCAGTGAAGATCATACCAGCTGTATGGCCATTATAACCGACAGGATTGCAAAAAAAGACATCTGCGTAAAATCTATCACCCCACTTCGACTCTCGATTACGCGGATAGCGGCGTATAACCTTCTTCGGCTTTGAGAATTCGCATGGATCGCACAATGTGGTTACATCGAGATTGGAATCCGTGTTACGAGGTTTATAAGATAGACCAAGTGTTGCTTTTATTGTTCGCTGGACATTTGGAAAGCTAATGTGTCCTAGACGGCGATGAAGAAGTTCGAGAGTGACAGGGGCCTTCATGGATTGCTGCAGGAAAGACATTATCAGCAACTGGAGAGAGAAGGAAGGTTGAGGATCGCATAGACGGATCATTAGTATTAAGAACATATGGAGAAGAGGCGGTGCGCAAGTGTAAACAATTTTGTCCACGAAGAAGCTGGCAAACTTCAGAACCGTCCGCTTCATATAGTACCCGATGTTTATCCCATCCATCCCGAAGATCATGAAGCCACCCAGAATAAATGTTAAGTGGGAAGCCAGGAATGTAGAGAACATTTTCAAGGACAATCTCATTGACTGAATCATCTTGTCGGAGAACGCGAAGCTTGATGTAGCCAAGCCCGACAGGCTGAACTGGACTTCCCCCTGTTTTAACGATAGGCAACCCAGATACTGGCCGATAACGGAAGAACGCATTTATATCATTAGTGATATGAACTGAGGCACCGTCATCATGAAGCCAGATATCACGAGAACTTGCAGCCGGGACTGCTGCAGCAAATGCGGAATTAATTCCAGTTCTGGTCGAGCATAGACGATGATCTTCGTTGCGAAAGTTACATTTATGTTGGCGTAGCTCTATCTGAGATGGGGATACTGTAATCGCCTTTTGTTGACTCTTCGCAAAAGTATTGTAGGTGGGAGTTGAGGGTGTTCTCAAAACTCCCGCGCAACCCTATTGGAAAGGACTTGGATTAAAATCCACAAAATATGGATTAGCAGCTGTACAACTTGAGGATGATTGTGATGGAAAAAGTGCTGGCTGAACGCGGTCGTTGGTATCCTTTCGAAAAGGATCATAGTTCTCAAAACGGGCATCAAAGCCAGAGTAATGAGTGGAAATTTTGCTAGGTGGGTGACGTTTTTGAAACTCAGAACGCCACTTTTTATTTTCGGTATAATTGGCCCTAGGAAATCTCTTCATATACTCGGCACGCTGTTCTGGGTATTTAAAGAAACATTTCGTGTCATCATGCGGACCAGTACACCATTGGCAGTTGGGACCATCCCACTTCTTGTTTCTCTGAAACTTGGGACCTGTAACATGAGCTTGTGCGAGAGGTACTGGAGTAGGCGCTATGCTCTCAGCCAATCTAATGTGGTCTTGGAGAGTTGTATATAGAGTGTCAAGTGTAGGAGCAGGATTGACAGAAGTTGCAACAGAGAAGTGGTATCTTTGGGTGGATGCCCATTGAGGGTATTTTATGGATACCGCACGGATTAACACCAGACAGTATACGAGAGAGGGAAGAGGTGTACCGAGAGAATGAAGACTAGAGACCATCGATTTATGAGCCAGAATATAAGCCTGGCAGGATGAATACTTCTCAAAGTTCTCTGTGAGGTCGAGGAAGTCGGTGATACTCGTTTCAACAGCAGCGATGCTGTTTCCTTGAAGAAAGCGACAAAGCTTTTTATAGCTGTCGCAGGCTAGATTTTCGGCCATGACAATCTGAATGAATTCCGGATCGACGTTGATTGCCAGTGTCATTTTGACAAGCTCGTTTGAGCTGGACCAATCTTTAGAGCCAGTTTCCTTTTCAGACTTGTAAATAGCTTCAGTTTTTATTGGGTCGATCCAATCTGAGAGAGCGTTTTGTCGCAAGGTCGATTCGATGAGAAGCATCCAGTCTTTCAGGTTAGCAATGCCATGAAGTTTCAACGCTGGAGGGAGTGCCATGTCGTTGGCGCGAAGATTAGATGGAGCCATGTTAAAGAGGAATGAAAGATTCAAGATGTGAGAGTGGCGAGCCAGAGATACTGTCAGAGCAGCATGTAGACAGCAGGGCGGAGACAAGGGTCAAAGAGGTGGTATTCAGGCTAAAGGGCGCCATCCTACATTATGCATGAGATAGTTGCATAACCACTCGGCCAAAAGGCCAGACCAGAATCATAGAACACTAGATTCTGGTTATCTCCACATATATAGATTATACAGAAGGCAATCCTGACAGATACCTTGTTTGATAAAAACTGAAAGGTAGAGGCGCAGATGTAGATACAAAACAAGGACACCGTAGTATTAGAAACTGATTGGTGAATGGAGTCGTAAACAGAAGAACAACGGAAGAATAAATCGTGATTCCACAGGAAGCGCAAGGGTCATAACCTCTTAAGAAAGATATGTGGGACACGGTATTGCGTTGTAAATGTTGACTAAAGAACCCTATAGCTACAGATGAAATCTATGTACTGCTATGAAGGTCATGTGACCTGTCTAGCTTAGTTTACATGAGTAGGTGAAATGTTACCCCTAGACAATATCACTAACTTTGCAAGGTAATAGCAAATGATCATAGTGCTCTTCTTTAAATTAAGATATACAAACAGTTACTTCTACATCATTGGTTATATGCTCCCGGTGGTGCCTTTTGCCGGAAGCTACACATTTTCCGCCTCTAGTAGACGAGCCGAATCTTTTCCTTTACCCTCCTCAGCAATAATTGTACTATACAAATTTTCGGTCTTTTTCTTTTTACAATTTTGAAAAGATGCAGGGCAGTCGCGTGGGATGTAGTCCTTGGAGTCACAAACAATGCGAAGGTTATTTAACGCGTTGTAGGCGCGACGATGTGCTTTTTCGACATCGTTGGTAGGTTTCTTACCCACATCTTTTGCAGTCCACTTGCTGACTAGTTGGAGAACATTTACATGGATTGAACTGAGATCCATGGTATCACCTCCTTGCGATGTTGTCAGCTCTGTATTTTGGGGAACTGGGAGCGGCGTGGGGGTTGTTGTTAGGAGATTGTACGCGTAATTATAATTTTTTCGACAGTTTTTTAAGAAATATTTCGGGTCTAAATTTCGTAATATTTCGTCTTGTTCACTTACAAGAGCAATGAATTCATGGAGCAACTCGGGAATATCGGACTTTTTAATGAATGAAAGGCAATTGTTGACATCAGGATGGAGTGCATCCTTAAGAAAAGATATTAAAACGCTATCATTAAATCCAGAAAGCTCTGAGAGCGACATCCAATGAGGAAGAAAGGTAGCAAGAGGTTGGTTCTTTTGAAAACACCCCTTCAATTCTCTTTGTGCGGTGGCACTCTCGTCTACATCACCAAAAGTCTGTTTGAGGAGGCTAATAATGTCTTCAACAGATTTGTAAATTATCTTGCCGTCAGATTTAAAGCCACTATCAACTGTTTTTTTGCGATCGAGCCTTCGGGGAAACATGACGCAACGTAGAACATTCGTAGTCTTTCTGTGTCCCACCAATCGGCGTTGACTTCGAGCTTCCTGCGCAAGTCACAAATGAAAGGAGTCAGTAGTTTATTATCAGCACCAGAAAATTTTGGATCCATATAAGGTCTAGACAGTTCTCTTCTTTTGCTTGTTAAGCTCATGAGCTCAGGTAGGTTGAGTGCCGATATCAGTTTTTGTGCACCTTTCATCTCCGCTTCATGTTGCGTGGATAGATTGTTGTGTTCAAATTGAAGGTCATTGAAATTAGATTCGAGTATGTCAATTTTCTCCTTGGTTTTCTTGTCGGATATTTCGAGGTCCCTGTGACGTGCAATGAGATTTCCTGCAATGTGGAAAGCTCGCTGGAGTTCAAGTAGGGCGATAGCAGGGTTGGCTTGGATATATTTTAGAATAGGAGCGGTATCAGAGGCAGAGATTACTACAGGGCCAATGTTCCCAAATTCTTTGCCGCAGAGGTTGCTAGCAAAATTAAAAGATTTGGTTGTGGGCTCGGCCCGTCTGAAGGATGCAAAATTAGGTATGGGAACGGGTTAGGAGGTTAAATTGTCCATGACTTGGAGAAAGATGCGTTATCAAGTAAAATTCAGCTAGATGGTGATCAATATGTCACGAAATAAGACAATGTCCTTATTAATAGATAAATTGATCACGAAGCTACAAGAAGTCCAAGAGGACCATTCTACTTATTGTACCTCGCTTATTTGCTTATGCTAACTACCTTAGTCAGCGAGGGTTAAACGTGACAATTGGTGATTTTACCTGAACCATTTTGTTCAATTGTCGTGCCTGTGCCACTGATGAAGGTCACAATGGCCCATGACACTCTGTCTGTGGACGCCCCAGAACCATTACTGTAAAAGCAGAGACAGTCGAGTGGGAGTGTAGGTAGTCACTCTCTTATGAACTTGGCAGCCTCTTTCTTGCTTGTCCAACGAGGAATTGGCTGGGGGGTACTGGAGGTTGGAGCGGTGGCGAAAGTTCAGCCTCTGGCAGGAGTCGGTACATCCTCTGGACCCTTGAATCATGAACTCTATCCAGACCAAGTTTGGTTTTGTTGCATGTCTTTAGTCCGAGTCGGTGGCGAGCGCTGTCAGTACTTTCCGTGGCCCGAAGTCGAAGCGGATTATAATCATCCAGTCTCCGGATTCGTGCGGCAGTCTTGAGCCCGCGTTCCTCGAGCAGAATGTGTGCTGGTGGAATGCCAGTCTCCCTTGTCAGGGCTGCGATGGGCATGGTGCGCCAGGTTGGTAAAGCCTCGCTAATTCCTAAGGCAGAAGTTTGGTCAATGACTTTGCACTGTCTCTTACATGAATTTCGCGCGACACCCTGATAGGTTTCCCTGGTTGGTCCCGGGTACCAGGATTCCGCTGCGTGCATCGCAATTTGCAGAACTACCGTGCGGATCACTGTGGTTAGTAAATCAGGCCTTGGTACCTGGGTGCACAGTGTGAGCCGTCGGAAGTGCTGCACTAGACGCATTGCTTTACTGGTCCACTTGGAGACGTGGCTTTCGAAGGTCAGGCCACGGTCCAAGTAGACTCCGAGCCATCGGATGTTTTCGGATGCTTGAACATCGCGAGGACCTACCCTTATCGTCGGAAGATCATATCCCCTGGATCTAGGGCCGAGGAAGTAGGCTGCTTCGGCCTTGTCTATGTCGAAAGAGACGGCATTTTCATCAGCCCACCCTTGGACTGCGTCGACTTCTCTCTGGACAGCTACTGCGGCTTCATTTGGAGTCGAACCTATGCCGAGGATAGCAACATCATCTGCATAGCCAAATCTCCAACTACTACCCTCCACGACTTCGGCCACGTAGAGGAAGAGAATTGGGGATAAAGGCGATCCTTGTGACAGCCCGCATTCTAGGTGAATTGGGTCTGTTACTCCATCCTCGTGTCTGACGCTGGCGGATCGTTTGTCCAGGAAAGACTTTATCCAAGTGATAGCTGCTTTCGGCCACCCAACTTTGTTCATCCTTTGCAGCAGTCGTCCGTGGAGTACAGCGTCAAATGCCCCCTGTACGTCTAGAGTGACAAGGACTGCTTTCTTCTGTCTTTTCATTGCATGTTCCATGTTAGAAATTGTCAAGGATTTCTAGGAGGAAATATCTCGAAGAACAAGTGTACAATTTCGGACAAGAATATATTGATAGTTGTATAGGATATCGAATTCTCTTCTCAATATGAATTAATAAAATATAGTGTTTCGTTAACTTAGTTTAACATATACAAATAAGCCAATCCTTAAATACAGATCCCCAAGGTTTTAGTGATCCCGAACTCCCAGTGATCCGGCTTCAACCAGCCACTCAATTACTGCAGGGTAGTATTTCCTAGCCACTGTATTACAGATACTACTGAATCTCGTGTCCCCTAGCTAAGCTTAATCTTATGCAATAGAATCAAGTAAATTGATCTTGATGATCAAACTAGAAATCTAAACCTTCATACATACGAAATCTAGATTTCCAACATTCCACATCGTGGATAACACATGAGACAAGGTCATTAGCTGATCTACCAGAGAGTGCTCCAAAAAGCTGCTGCGGCACAGCCTTGTGCGAAATGGCGGTGTGAGCCATACGCCTTGCGACTAGTTTCTCAAGACCTTTGCCCAGAGTGGATAGTAGTGCGATGGGCCTCCATCCTTTAGCTGTGCTGAGATTACGGCCTGGTTTGGGGAGGAGAATCACTTCGGCTAGCTTGAATGCCTTCGGGAAGTGGTTCAGTCGAAGTGAGCCCTCAAAGAGTACTCTCACTGCTTGTCCAATTGACGGCCAGGCTATCCTAAGAAGACGAACAGAAATTGTTGAAAGAGATAGAGTATCACTTAAAGCAGAGCGAAGAAGAGTGAATTAATTATATGTTTTATATGTAAAAAGATGTCAATCAAGACCATAAGAACGACGTGATAATATATTTAGTAAAAATCAGTGAGTTATAGTAGGCAATCATTTACGCTGTATTCCCTTGTCATAGAAGTAGAGCCACACTAGTATCTATTCGTGCAAATCTTACAGGGGAGATGGGGCCAGAGTGTAAATAGTGGATGTAGGGATTGCGTTGGGAACCCTTACGTAATGAAGGGAATCGTTACTAATAGGATTATACTTCATTTTCCAACAGAAATTGCGTCTGCTCCGGGTGCTTTCTTCTGGCAGGCCGTTGTGACCCATTTGGCTTCTTCATCAGTGACGCTTGAGACCCATGGAAGGTTTCCGCGTCCTGGCTCGAGGTGTTCGGTGTCCACGTCTTTTTGGCTTGTGAACCGGCCGAGAAGGAGATCGCGCAACAGAGGTGCACGCTTTCCTGGATCCGACACAAAACCATCCGGAGTTTGAAGTGGCGGAGCTGCAGATGTAGGTTGAGGTTTAGCCCAACGTGCCATCCGATACATATCGATGTCAGTTGTAGCTTCCGAGAATTTTCTCCGCCAGTATTGGCGTTTTGCACTTCTGACTATGCGACGGAAATTCTTTCTACTCTCTTCGTCCCTGAATATCCTATATTGGCGTTTGGCCTGTGAGCACTCCAGCGTCCACCAAGGTGCCCTCCTACCCTTCTTTGCACTCCCGCGTCTTCCGGTAGCCCTGATAGCATCACTGATGGTTTGAACCAGTTTATCCGCAAGGCTGTCGACCGCACTTGTTGAGACCATAGGCTGCATCCCTATTCCATGGGCCTACCTACCTAGTACCTTGGCGAAGTCTTCGAGGGCGTCGTCTGCCACTCTTACCGGTTGACCAGTTTTGATAACCGCTCTGGCTTTCGAGTTCGGGCGGGGAACGTCTCCTGCAAGCGTTCTGTGGTCCGATGTTGAGTCGAGCTCTGTCGAGACATCTGCAAGGGCACCAGCGTTAGACCAGACCAGGTCGAGTGTGTTTCCAAAGTCGTTTGTCGGGACGCCCGGTGTGGAAGATAGGTCCATACCGTGCTCGAACATCCAATCGGTGAGCACCTGGCCGTCGCCGTGTAGCCTAGTGGCCATTGGCTGCCAGTCAGTGTGAACGGCATTGAAATCTCCGCAAATTGCTGTAGGCCCAGATGGAGCCCATGATAGCAGCGGCAGAAGATCTGCTCCAGGAGCGCGGTATACGGAGACAAATGTGACTCCTTCTGCCTTTACTGCAGTGAGATCTGGTGATGTCTCGCAGATTGCTTGCTGTTGGCACTTGATCCCTTTTCGCGTGTAAATGAGGGAGCGAGGCCTTGAATGGTATGGAGCGAGGCCTTGAAGGGTATGAAGCGACACGGGGAGGTAAATGCCTATCGAATCCGGGGTGCGACTTGGTGAGCCAGAAGCCGTCCTGTTGTTGGGTCCAGGGTTCCTGGATAAGTAGGACATTGGTTCCTGAATCCCAAGCGGATTGCAGGATGATGTCAGTAGCGGGGTCTCCTCTGCCCAAATTAGCATAGAGGAACGAGATATTTGTTGCCGTTGTGGGGAGCTCAGTAAGGTTGTGGTCCCTTACGGGCATTGAGTTATGTTGGTGGTTTCGTTGTTGGCAGTAGCTTTGGTGGCTTTCTGCTTTGCTTCCATCTCTCGAATTGCAGCGTTCCGTTCCTTTTGACCTTGCTCGCGTATAACCGATAGCTGGTCTTTAGTACGCTGCACTGTTTTGCCGCCAACCCGGGTTGGTCTGGCCATACAGTGTGGTTCGATGGCTGCATGTGGCCCATGGCAGTTCATGCACCTTGGGATGGTCTGCTTACAGACAGATGCTTTATGCTTGATCAATCAACATCGTGAGCATCGCTCCGCTCGTGAGCAAATCTTTGTTGGGTGATGTCCCCAGCATCGGTTGCATTGCGCAATTTTGGCCTTGTGTTGGAGCTCGTGTAGGCGACCACTCTCTTCGAAAAGTCGCTCACCCAGTTTTGGCTTACCGGTTGCAAAATACAGCACCCAGTCGGTTGATGGCCTAGCCATGCTTGTCGCGAACGCACGAGCCGAGGTCGGTCTGATGCCCGTTTTTAGGGTCGCTTCTTCTATCACCATCTCTGGTGTGACTGGTGTTGGTCCTTCTAAGGTATAGAGCCTATCTGGTACATTCGGAGCTAACACCGAGATCCAGTTTGAGGCGGCTTCCAGTTTCATTTCCGTGCTCTCCAAAAGCACAGCCCCCGAGAGGAGCGCGTTTCTTGCTGCATCTCCTTCGGCTTGTATCGCGAACCCTGAGTTGACGACAGTGACCTGCTTGATTGCAGAGTTAGCCAAGCGAAGCCTACTTGCGAGGCTTATTTTTATGTAGTGGGGAGATATTCGTCTCCACGGGTGGTCGGGATTGACCCGCAGGAACACACGTTCGTCAGGGCGGGCCGCCTTGGAAGCGGGGGTACTTGGCTTGGGCGCTTGTGTAGGCCCAGTTGCTTTTGACTGGGACCCATTGACTGTTGTCGATGTTGATGCCGCTGGTTGTACAGGCTTTGGCTTTTTCCTGACCACCTGAGTCCAGGATCTGTCAGTGGTGTTGGTATTATTGGGCTCGTCGCCTTCGACTTGTCTGGTAGGTTTCGTCGAAGCCGGCTCTTTGCCTTTCGACTGGCTGCTGGTTTCCCTAGCGAGGATTTGAACAGGTCGTGGGATGCTCGCGTTATTCTTTCCTCCTGGCATTGTAGCCGGTGACGGACGGGTTGTCGTCTTGCTGCTACTGGCAGCCTCTGATGGCCCACTGGATAGGGGCTGGGGGTTCCCGCGCAGGATGTTTGTAATGATGGCCTGTAAAGCCTCTCCATTCTTTTCGACAGCTCGTCGGAGCTGGTTATCGGTTGTACCCGCCAGAAGGTTAATGTACCCGCTGACGATACGCTCAGCCTCTGCAAAGCGTAAATTAAAAGCCCTCGCTTCATCTGCGAGGAAGTTAGTCATAGTGACACCTAATGACTGGGTGGGGTTCGGGGGCGAGTATTGGCAGCTCGCCTCGCAGATGGGCTCTGCGTTTATTTGTGTAGTATGGGGATGGTTGGGTGGCCCTGTGAGGACCATTTCGACGTCAGGACGCGTCGAATTTACGGGTGATAGAGGGGGCCAAGAGCCAGCCTCTGCGGAGGACTGGGGCGGCATGAGTAGGTTAAAATATTTATAACTGTAACAGGTCGTAGACGGTATATGATTTCATCACTTCTCGACTACCTCGTTGTCTCTTCTGGCGGACCTGGCGGACAGCTGCTCGAACTCTTTTGTAACTTCTAGGTGCCGAAGGTAATTTATCACCGTTGTTTGTAAATCTTAGAGCGACGGCTACTGTAGGTTTTCTTTCGGGCGAATAAACAAATATATTATATTAAGTATATATCTCGCAACCACTTCTATTCACAAACTCCTCTTCCAAAGGAACTCCACACCAGAATAGTTTTCCATCTCAGCTCTGACCAACTTTCCTTCTATGACTAATTCATGACTAATCCAAAGCTCCTTCCTGATCAGTCTCAGGGTTAAGTTTACTCCAAGCAGATCAAGGTACTGTATGCAAGAGTATTCCTACAATTACTAACTGTTCGGATTGTAGATGCTAACAAAGGATAATCAGATATAATCCAACTGGCGAGGTGCCAGGTGGTCAAAGGTCGGAGAACTACAGGATAGTCGAGACACGAAGTCAAGAAGTCGAGTTGCCGAGCCAGCGATCAAGGTTGATAGATTAGGGTGGACAGAAGCACGAATAATGTAACTACTAAATGAAAAACTGAGAATACCGGACTGTGAGGATCTAGAATTATGATATTATATAAGTGCTAGATTTCGAGATCAAAGATCGAAAGAATGAAAGATTGAGAAGCTGGAGAACTACTATGTGGCAGCTCCAGCTTCCTTATATCTAACTCGAGACAGTACTTAACTCAACTAATACTATGGCAAATATAGTCATGACGCCAGCCCCTCCATCTCTAACTTTCAGAGTTTTCTCGGAAACCTTCTCCTATCTTCTTTTCCTGAGAACCTTCTCCTTGAAACCTCTTCAAGGATGCCTGGCCATAACAGGAATCGATAATATATCTCATCCTGTAGCTTTTTTCTCCTCTAAGCATAACCCTGCCGAATCGAATTACGACATCTATGATAAAGAGCTACTTGCTATTGTTAAAGCCCTTGATGAATGGCGCTCTGAATTATCCAGTACGCATGAACCATTCGAGATAATTACTGGTCATAAAAAACTACAAACATTCCTGACAGCAAAGCAATTAAACCAACGTCAAGTTCGGTGGTCAGAATTTCAATCACAGTATAACTCTCAAGGGGGAGGTTAGGACAGTGTTCCACAGGGTGTGTACGTGGTCTAACGGAGATCTAGGTGGTAGATGAAAGTGATGAGTGGGTCGAAGGGATGACTGGTCTTCTCTAGGAAGAGAAAAATAGGTAAATAGTAGCGATAGAGGCTACACGTGGGTCTTGCTGATGAAGAGCTGGAAAGAGATAAATGGTCTTCCCGAAGAAGAGATGGGTAAACAAATGTATTGTTGATGTAAAGGTAAGAGCTTACAGAGGTTAATTGGCAGAAGGTTTACGGATGATTATCAATGAATCAATGAGAACTGCTGATATGTTTTGGTATTCAGAACTGTGAGGATTTAGGAGGTAGAAAGCGCTAATTATATACACACCTGTCAGGAACTGAGGATAGAGGTTACTGGGTCACAATGGTTGCCATGGGTTACAAATTGAGTAATCGAGTAATAGGAGGTGGACCCTATGAGACCTAGGTTGCTCTGGTTACTATGATGTATATATGGAGTGGACAGAGCCGCAGTAGAGAGCCACGTCTTGTCTTCCGTCTTCCACTGGCCTTGTCTACGATCCTAGATTCCCTAGTCCCTCGTCCCTCGTCCTTAGACCTAGTTAAAATCACGAATTCATACCTTTGACTCTTGCCTACCTCCTCAGCTGTTACTCAAACCACTTAGTAACCCTCCCGACGCTACCTTTGGCACCCTTGAGTCTGACAACACCTGAGGTGGCTAAACCATCGCCTCATTTTCCCAAATCAGTATCACAGAATACTCTAGTATCCTCCATCTGGTAGTATTATGTAGAAACACTTTCCAAACAGTGCTCCATTGTTCTTCTACTCATCATGGAGCCACCTGGAAAGTTCTTCCTTCACCCTCAGTGATCATTATGTTGGAAATCTAGATTTCGTATGTATGAATGTTTAGATTTCTAGTTTGATCATCAAGATCAATTTACTTGATTCTATTGCATATGATTAAGCTTAGTTAGGGGACACGAGATTCAGTAGTATCTGTAATGCAGTGGCTAGGAAATACTACCCTGCAGTAATTGAGTGGCTGGTTGAAGCCGGACCACTGGGAGTTCAGGATCACTAATGTGAAGGGACTTCACATTTGCTGTTCACAATTATGGGTCCAAAAATGAATTTATATTTTATCTAAGGAGGAGAATATCTACAACGCGCGCGCAAGATGTTTTGTTCCAATCGAGCGCGTTTTCCCGTGACACTAGCGCGCTTTTGTTCATAGCCGGAGCCGGATAGTTCCGGATCCACATACAAGGCTACAGCCTGTAACATTATCCCCCTACTTCCATTGAGGCTAGTGTCAACTTGACTTAGATTGAGTCACTAAGGAACGCTTTGTAACTCTCCTCTGCCCTATGAAAGATCCAATATTTTCGCCGACGTTGTCTTGTGTCCCGTACTGCGTTTCGAATGTGTCTAGGGCTTCGGTATCCTCCAGGCTGCTTCTAGGTCCCCATGTAGGTTCTGCAAAACCCTTCCATTTGACTAGCAGCGACCTTCGATGACCTCGACCAATCTTTCTATTTTCTGCCCAAAGAATTCTCTCAACAAATTGCTCTTCACTGTCTGACTCTGAATTAATCTCTGATAATTGGGACTTAACAGGAGGAGGTTGGGCATCATCGGTTTGTTGTGACGGTAAAGGGTCAGTGGCTGCTCTTTTTAATAAATCGACATGAAAACGGGGCCATATCCCTAAAGGTGTGTTCAGTTCGACAGAATGTGAATCAATAACTTTTGTTACCCGATATTTTGCGTTAATCCATGAGAGTTTCTTTGAAAGTTGACGTGTCTAAATGTTTTTTAGGTTCAGCCATACACGGTCTCCCACTTTGAATATTTCAGCCTCTTTTCTGCTTTTATTCGCAAATTCCTCCATAGTGTGCTGGGATGATGCCATGGCGGCCTGTGCAAGTTCTTGCGCTTCACGAAGCCTCTCAACGAAATTTATTGCTCTTTTTCTAGGTTCCGATGCAGTGCCAATATACTCTACTTGTTGAATTGGCTCTACATTATAGCCGTGCTCAACAAAAAACGGGCTCATTCCAATGGCGGTTGAAACCCTGTTGTTAATGGCCAACATGGCGCAGGGTAAAAGATCCTTCCAGTCAAATTGGGTGTAGCTTACAAATGCTCTTAGATAAGCTAGGATTTCTTGATTCATACGTTCAGTTGCACCGTCGGTTTGAGGGTGAAAAGCTGTTGACAGGCGTTGATTTATACCCGTTTGAGGACAAAGTTCTCGCCAGAAGTCTCCCACCCAATTTGAACCCCTGTCAGATGTTATACGGGCAGGGAAACCGTGATACCTAAAGTGCAGCTTGAGGAATACCTTGGCACAGTCTTCTGCTTTCATAGAGCTCATTTCTTCTAAAGCGACACTACCTTTTAAGCGATCGACTATAACCATCAAATATCTTGGGTCAGTGCTCGTTTTTGCAGGCAAGTCTGTCATAAAATCAATTGCAATTTCACTGTTAAACCTATCAGGAATGGGAATTGGCCGAATTAGACCCTTTTTCGTTCTCTCCACACGTGACTACGGCCGCAAACATCACAATTTCTGCAAAACTTCCGCACATCTTTCGATATTCCAGGCCAAAAAAAATTTCGGTTTAATATAGCTAAAGTACTGTCTCTTCCAGGGTGTCCAGTAACATGGGAATCATGTGTTTTCTGAATTAGCGCAGTTTTCAAAGGTTCGTAGTCTGGAATCCAGACTCTATTTCTAAAAAGTAGGGCTCCTCTTGGGTCGAAGCTACACTCTGCTAATGAGATTTTCAGGTCGCTGAGATTTGGCGGTAGGCTTCGACTTCCATCTCCTAGACTATTATATAGCAGCTGGATCTTCTCATCTTTTTGAAGTGCTCTTTCCCAGAGGTCTGAAAATGTTCGTCTGAAAACATATTATTGCCATCGGGGATACGTGAACTATTCTCGATTTGGGACTTCATCTTGTGGGCTGAAGAGAAGGAAAAAATCCATGAGTCTTTGATTAGCTGCAATTCTCGATCTTTCAGGCGGTAATCATCATATCCTTGAGGCATATCTTGCTCACGTCTTGATAACGCGTCGGGTCTCGCTGCTAATCTTCCCGGTCGGTATTTGAGCTTGAAGTCGAACTGCGATAGGAGTTGGGACCAACGCACCTGTCGTTCGTTGAGCCTGCGTGTTGACATAAACGGTTTCAGATTTTGATGATCTGAAAGTACGACAAAGGGTTTATTTAGCCCGATCAACATACCACGCCATTCTTCCATGCAGCGAACTATAGCTAATAATTCTTTATCGTGAATATCATAATTAGCTTCTGCCGGACTTAACTTCTTTGATAGGTATGCCACTGGACGAAGGACCCCATTTTTATCTTTTTGAGATAGACAACCACCCAATACGTACCCTGAACAGTCTGCTTCGAGTACAGTTTCTTTTTGATCGTCCCACAGGGCTAGAATCGGTGCGGTAATAAAAAGTTCTTTTAGTATATCGAAAGCTTTCTGCTGTGGCGTTTCCCAACGGAATGATACATTTTTTTTATAAGGTTCAACAGTGGTTCCGCCACACGACCGAAATTTGGGATGAAATCGCGATAAAAGTTTGCAAATCCAACAAAGCTTCGCACCCTTTTATGGTTGTGGGTGCTTGCCATTCTTTTATTGCTTGAACTTTGAGGGGATCAACCTTAATTCCCTCATTTACTGATATAATGAACCCCAAGTACTTTGTTTCCTTTACTGCAAATTCACTCTTCTGGGGATCTAATTGCAGACCGGCAAGTCCTAAACGTTCAAGAACCATGTTTACCTTAGCCCAATGGTCATTTAAAGCTCCAGATGTATAGATTAAAACGTCGTCTAGGTAGGCCGAGCAAAAATCTCCCAAATATTCACCCAAAACACTGTTGATGTATCTTTGAAATGAGCTTGGAGCTCCTGTTAGCCCAAAGGGTGTAACCAGCCATTCAAAAGATCCGAATCTAGTTCGAAAAACAGTTTTACTTTCATCACCCTCCCGGACTCTCAACTTGTGGAAAGCAGCGCGAACGTCTACTTTTGATACATATGTAGATTTTGCAACTTCTCTAAGCGTTTCTTTTATAAGTGGTAGTGGGTATCTGTCCTTAATAGTTATTGCGTTCAGAGCTCGATAGTCCACACAAAAACGAAGACCACCCCCAGGTTTTTTTGCAAACAATACTGGGGCACCACCAGGTGAAGAGCTAGCTCGAATCCAATTTTTGTCTAGATGGTCTGTCAATGTCTTCTTAGTACCAAAAGTTCTTCTCGTGACATATTGTAGAGGGGGCCGAAAGGGATTTCCTTTTCCCTGCCATTTTCATCTTTCATTAGGGTAATTTTGGTGTCTGCACCTGGACGGTTGGGCGGTAAACTATGATTTGTATCTTCCGTGAAGAAACGAGCATTTTTATGAATTTCTGGTGGCAATTTGGCTCTAATTTCTTCGAAAGTCTGACTACTTTTAACTTCTAAGGCTTTCTTGATGTCTTCCATTGAGGCTGCGAATAATTTGGTCTCTGTATCCTTTGTCTCGCGGATACGTGTTGCGATGGCTGCGAGCTGGGTCCCAAGGATCTGGCGAGCGCTTCCTGCTTTTATTTTTAGACATTTTAATTTTGTCCTTGCTGCACTTGACAATCGGTCGTCCCATCCTTTGGCTCTTACAACAAGCCCTCCAGGCGGCCCAAAACGTATGGAGTGTTGACGAGCATTATACAGTATGCTATTTGCTCTCATCCATGGGTCGCCAAGTATGACATCGTATGATAAATTTTCGATTATATACCCCCATACTTTCTCATTTCTGCCATCGATATCCATATCTACGCAAGTAATTTCGTTAATAGCTCGCTGCTGAACGTCACTTTTGGCGAGTTTTAATTCTCTACTTTCGATAGGTATTCGCGGTAAATTGTGTCGTTTTACAAATGAGTTATTAAAAGCGGAATAGCATAGACATCCTGAATCCATGAAAGCATTCACGTAAAAGCTTTTATTGATTAATACTTCTATGATAAACGGGGAGCCGTCCAATCTTTTAACAACATTTTTTATATTACAATCCACAATCTTAGATAACCCCTGAGCCCGACTTTGCCCAGAGTTTATTCTTTTCCCGATTCTATGTCACCCTCAAAATCGAATTCTCCATCTCTGTCTTTATAATTTCTTGTACTGGAGGATGTGGCATTAATAGTAGCCGGTCGCTTTGCCCAGGTAAAGTGAGGACATTTTTTAAAAAAATGTCCTCTCTCTCCACAGCGGGTGCATTTCCCAGCAGTTCGAAGCGCATTGAAATCTTCACTTGACCGCCATGGAGCAGGAGGCTTGCTTCCATCTATTCTTCCTTTTCCTTTATCCATCCTTACCGCATTGACAATTGCTGATAAAGTCGCCATACTGATGCCATTTATACCTGACATGGCTGTATCTCCGTCTGCATCTAAAATTGGTCTGCTATCTCTCTGAGACGCGCCATTGACTGCCCTTCCTTCAGATGATGATTTAAAGGTAACCTCTGACTGACCATTAAAATTTGTTTTTGTGTATTTAACACCATCCCTGAAGTTGTGGCTCTCGTTTGCCTCAATTCGACTCGCAGTTTGCTGTACTTGCTTTACAAATAAGGCATAATTGTCCTCCGAAACATCTTTGGAATAAAGAGCTTTCGTCAGCCTTTTATTCAATCCCATGTAGAGGAAGTTAATCTTCACTTTTCCTTCCCAGCTCAACCCTCTTGCTTGGGCAAGAGTATATTCGAAGTCATTTAGGAAATTTGCGAAAAGTTGATTATCGCCTTGCTTCATCTTCGAAAGGGTTGATCCAGCTGTGCGAGCTGATGTTTTATCCTCGAACGAATCATTGAAATGCTGGATAAAAATTTCGTAGTCCCAATCTAAATTAGGTCCTCTGCATGAAAACCAGTGAGAAACTCGAAGCTTGCGATCGGTAGGGAGTGTATTCATCATTTCGTTACAAACAGCCTTATGCCCCCCCAACATTTCCCAGTCACTCTCGATTTTCGCTGTCAGCTGGTCAATGTATACACAATATGTTTCACTGGCCCCATTCCATTCCGGCCACCTTGACAACTGCTTCATTGCTCCTTGAGGTGGGGGTTTTGGAACATGGGGCCTTGGTGCATCCTGAACAGTTATGAGACCTAGGATGTGGTTTAGTTGCTCTTGCGTGACTGTGAGGGGTGTGGTTGTCTGCTGTGCATCTTCTACAGCATTATTTCTCGGCATATCGCTTGTTATGTGAACGTTGGAAGTTGATAAAGATTGATCAATTCGTGACTCTGACGATATTTCGGATGACTGCGATGATTCCGAGGAGGAATAGAAATTAAATTTTCCCGGGAACATGTAAGCTTATAAAAACCAGGAGAGGTATGGATACATTCACTGGTAGTGTAAAAGGTGAGATAAAATATATGTGAAGGGACTTCACATTTGCTGTTCACAATTATGGGTCCAAAAATGAATTTATATTTGTCACGGTTTCAGTACAAGGTGCATGTGCGATCTTGTAGGTACAGTATATTTATTATAATTCTCTAGAGAGAGAATTGCTATAGCTAGAATACAAATATATATACTTTCTGAGATACTCCTCTTCTGTAAGGTTCTCCCTATATCTGGAATAACATGGAATCCTCGACAATACCCTAGAAGATTCTTGATACACCTGTTGTCCTCATGAACCTTCAGTATGCTTCCAGAAAGTTCATTGAGAATCTTCTAAGCTCCTTGTATTCCGAGATCCTTCCCGAAGATTCCCTTGCGTTCATTGCCTGCGCTAGCCAGCGTAGGCTACAGGAATCCCTAGGCTTAACAGCCGTTACAATATTTTATCTAAGGAGGAGAATATCTACAACGCGCGCGCAAGATGTTTTGTTCCAATCGAGCGCGTTTTCCCGTGACACTAGCGCGCTTTTGTTCATAGCCGGAGCCGGATAGTTCCGGATCCACATACAAGGCTACAGCCTGTAACAACTAAAACCTTGGGGATCTATATTTAAGGATTGGCTTATTTGTATATGTTAAACTAAGTAAACGAAACATTATATTTTATTAATTCATATTGAGAAGAGAATTCGATATCCTATACAACTATCACTATATTCTTGTCCGAAATTGTACACTTGTTCTTCGAGAGCTCTCCTCCTAGAAATCTTTGACAATTTCTAACACATTACCATTGTGCATCTTAATCCTAGCCATCACCAGCACAACAATTGTTAAGGTAATTGAAGAAGACGTTGCGTGAAGAATAATGCTTCTTCACACCAAGTATTTAAATACATAAAATTATCAAATAGCACGTAACACACAGCCTCTATGTCAAACAATCTGCTACACATCACCTAATGTAACTAGCCTACTCTTATCAGTCTTCCTTGCTGGTTTTAAAAGTGCATTGAACTATTATTTGTGTTTTAGCCTAGCCGTGTGCATGACGTTTCATATTACGCTATGCCACAACAATCCATGAAACCCAGTCCTGATCACGCACTCACCACAGGCGCTTCCTACTTCTGTCACAGTAACCACTTACAAAGCCCCTGCCAATATCTCCTGTCATACCATACTATTGACACTGGTTGCTAGTGTGGAACTTCCGGGATTGCAGAGCTACACACCGCTGTCACAATGTATGCTGTTGCCTCTCGGTAGCCATCAGAGTGATGTGCACCTCAGTTTAGCGCATTGGTCCACCAGGCAATGCTCTGACGTAGAGATGTTGCCAGAGTGATTAGTTACTTTGCTGTGCTATCAGTACCCTAATCTCACCTACTATGCCTCTAGGAATATAAAGGTTAATCTTGAAACTGGGCTGTTTAAGGGATTAGCCCTGTAGGTGCAGCTGGCCTAGCTTGTAATAGGTTAGTATGTCTCTCCTCATTACTCCGCTCGCCATGAACTATGGTCCAATTGTCTTGTTCTAACAATCGCTTAGAGAAACACATTTTCAACGTCATTTTTAACTGCACAACCCTTCATAATCAACACCACTATCAATTCATCCTCTATTCCGGCAAAAACTGTCTCTCGAAAATTCTGCTTCAGAAACCAATGTTTGCAGGCATCTAACTTGCGATCAATGTATTGAAATTAGAGCATTAAGAAGACTTGGCTTTACATTACAACATATATCCGACGAATTTGGCTTCACAATAAGGCAAGTGCAATATGTTTGTGCTCGAGAGACTGCGAATCCTAAACCTCGCAAAGGACGCTTGCCTATATTACACGCGGAACAAGTTGATGAACTCAAGACTTTTGTCCGGGAATCTCCTGAAAATCGATAGATGTGCTATTTAGAACTAGCGATGGGACCCTTCAGCCACTGGGGATGCAGTGAGCGTTTAATTTCTTATGCCCTCAAACAAAGAGGGTACGGAAGATTCATTTCTCGGAAGAAGCCTCCGTCAAGTGCGTATAACAAGCACGAAAGATATGAAGCAGTGATAAAGGCAAATGGAGGGTTCTCAAAGTATTAGTATGGAGCACACCAATACAAAATATGTAGAGCGGTTTCATTTTAATTGCGAGCCATACTGAGGACTTAGATGTATACTTTTGCAAAACAGAGCAGTTATTTTTGAAATAGATGTGTACTTTTAGATAATATCAATTGACTTTTTTAATTTTTAATTGTAAATAAGAACCATTGTACCTTTCAATTAGAGTTGAAAACCATCCCCATAATTTAGACATTCACGGAATATCATTGGATAGTACCCCTTGCCTGCATAACTAGTCGAGTAACCAGACATGGGCCTGCATGAAAACCATACCAATTAAGGCAATATGTACGGGGATCTAACCCCAGTCATTTTGACAATTGTACTATTACACCCCATAAGAGATGGTAGCTTACTGCAGCCGAGTGTCTGAGTGCCGCAATGGTGAAAGCCCAATGAGGCTCGATCAGAGATGACCCGAGGTATTCACAACACATTTGCGACATCTTGCTCTAGCAGTGCAGTCAACAAGTGTATGGGTGTGAGAAATCTCGAATAAAAATACGTCTCTGATGGTCTATGTTAGAGTATGGAGAGAACTTCGGGGTAAGAATTGCCTGACATCGGAGAAGAAGTTCAGTTTGCTTGATTGACTAATAGACTACAGGTATTACGATATATACGTTGGGTTTACAAGGAAGAAAGGTTACCAGGAACCAACTCCACTGCAGAAAAGTGAGATCCCAGACCAGAAAAGAATTATCCACTGACTCAGAATACTGGGTCATGCAATAGAAAATACGAACAAACCAATGACTGGATTTGTTCGGGAAGAATTGGATTCAAGCAGACTCAAACATTGAGTCTGATTGGATCAGAAGTATGGGCTCCTGCCTGAACTCAGAAATATAGTTCAGGCAAGATGCATGCAACCACATTGGTTGATAGAAAGAAATTCAGGAAGCTATATTTCCAACACTTATCCCCACCGTATTTTGAGGCGCTGCTTGAAAGGTATTTCGAAATCAACAAATTTTGCTGTGGCATAGTGTTGTGGTTATCTGTCAGGTAACTGGGTGTCTGACCTATGGCAGACGATGTGTATGTAATTATAGTAAACAATAACTCAGCAAAAACAACTTAATTCCTATTTCTCCCGAAATTCTAGGACTATATATGCTGATCATGTGTCACGGTTTCAGTACAAGGTGCATGAGCGATCTTGTAGGTGCAGTATATTTATTATAATTCTCTGAGGAGAGAATTCCTGAAGCTAAAGACTACATATATATACATTCTGAACTATTGCCTTTCGAGAAGATTCTCCCTGTAACCTGAATGACTGAGACTATTCGACAACTACCTAGAAGGTTCTCGGTACACCTGTCATCCTCATGAACCTTCAGTATGTTTCCAGAAGGTTCAATGAGAATATTCTAAGCTCTGTGGCTTCCGAGACCTCTCCCAAATATTCGCTTTGTGTCATTGCCTACGCTAGCCAGCGTAGGCTACAGGAATCCTTCGGCTCAACAGCCGTTACATCATGATTGACTTGATCTCTTGATCTCTAAATATAGACATGCGCTAGGAATAGAATAAGCTGCGGTTCTAAATACAGAATGCAAGTACTGACCGAAACAACCAACCCACGTACGTATGGACAGTCCCTATTTTTGACCTGAGACATTTCCCTGTCCAAATTCTTCGGTAGTTATTCTTAGCCTTCGACATTATGAGCTGGGAGGTGTCTAGCAATTATATGGCTCTGTTGTCCGTCGGTGGAGTGGCACGGGCCCATGTGCAATGGTGAGTCGCAGAGATGGCGCGCTCACGCTGGGTAATGGCACAGTAGACACTGAGTGCGTATCACTGTGGCCAAATGAGTGTCAGTAGGTATCAAATGTTAACTCTTACTGACAGTGGTGATCTATGAAGGTGATGCTAGATATGCATCCCGACAATTGATAATATCATCTAATGGATGATGTGAAGTATGATATTATTTGGATATGTAAGCAGACATAAGTCTATTATGCAGGGGTGCAGTTCATAGGCAAGATGCAGATCTATAACAGGGACATTGAACTTACTGATTGCGCATATGGGGGCATTGAAGAAGATACTAGAATAGCCTCATGGACTAGTTGGGGGTGACAAGGGATCACAGAGAGGTATTAAATCAGACTCTGGTAGTAGCATAGAAGAATGACATAGTGAGTTCTTTTGATGTATAATTGCCTTCTTGATCTGGCTCAGTTCTATACAATCACGTGACCCTAGCATAATTTTGCTGTGAATTCTTACAGGATAGATTAATTCACTAAACTCGGCAGGTGAAGAGATTGTAAAGCACATGAACAGCGTCTGTGCACTAGCCTGTATTTTCCACCCTTTCCTAATACAGCAGCCCATCCTCTGTTCCCCTGTCTCCTAACAACTCAACCGAGCCAGCACAACATAAAAACTGTTTGTAAGAGGGGATGGGAAGATTACTTGGTCTGGGCCATGCAAACTTACTGAAAGAAGACTAGCGAATTTGAACTTAAATAGATGTATGATGGTGGAGGATAGAAAATAACAATCATCTTTCTTTCCCTTTTCTCTGAGAAAATATCGAATATCCAATCCTGTGACAATTGGCCTAATAGGCTTTGTTGAAGCCAACTCATTACCTTTTGCCTGGCTGCTGCTGCTTTCTCTCGTGAGGATTTGCACTAGTTGTGGAGTTCTCGCTTTATTCTTTTCTCCCGGCATAGTAGCCAGTGGCAAAAGGTTTTTCTTCTAATTGTTATTGGTAGCCTCTGATGGCCCACTAGATCGGGGCCGGGGTTTTCTGCGCAGGATGTCTGTAATTATAGCCTGTAAAGCCTCTCCATTCTTCTCAGCAGCTCTTCGGAGCTATTTATTGGTTGTACCAGCCAGTAGGTTAATGTACCCACTGACGATACGCTCAGCTTCTACGAAGCATAAGTTAAAAGCCCTCGCTTCATCTGCGAGGAATTAAGTTATGGTAACACCTAAAGACTCGGTGGGGTTTGGGGGCGAGTATTGGCTGCTCACCCCGCAGATCAGCTCTGCAATTATTTGTGTATTATTGGTATGGCTGGGTGGCCCTGTGAGGACCATTTCTTGTTGTGATATCGCCAGTCAATGACCAGCTTGGCGCCGACAGGTGCATATGCACATCGTGTACTGACTACAGATGCAACTACTTTCCCCCCTGAGTCGGAGACTTAAGAGCGCCGGACTGAGTCATGGCAGGGCAATGATTGGGGCAGCGTTGTGATGAGTCTATTAACCACACACGCTAGCCATGTGCGGTTAGGTATTGCCGGGTAATTACGGGATAGCGCTCAGAGGTATATGCAGACCTCGCGCGCTACCAGAACTATGCAACTGCTTCCGCTCCTGAGTGATGGACTAAGGACTGCAGAATTGAGACACTGTATGGGAATGATTGGAGCGACGCCGCAGTGTATATACAAACCACGGGCGCAAGCCATGGTCAGGTTTGTTGTTGGTCCTGAACAGCTGGGATATTACACGTAAGTGATTGAGGCATTTCAGCGACGCGCGCTGGGACTGCGCGCACCTGCCTCCGGAACGGGGGAGGCCTCTCATGAGAGATGGACTCATGAGCTGCAGAGCTTTACCTAGGCGCGCTGTTGGCAGTAAGTTGGGAGAGAGAATGTAGACAATGACAAGGGTCATATTAGAGTATATAAGTAGTCTGTGTTCTATCTCGTGAACAGTATCGAAGAAGTAGTATCTGATACCTGCCAACAAGTAACTTACCAACTCTACAATATCCTGAAACAGAATCTGTGAAAATTAATCAGTAACTATGCTCCCATTCAACTCATAACCTTAACATTTCGACGTCAGGACACCTCGAATTTGCGGGTGGGAGGGGGACCAAGGGCCTATTCTAAATGAATAGGAACTATGTACGAAGATATTTGTGCTATTCTGTTCTAAATTACTTTGTTCTGTTCCAATCTGTACTTGACCGTACTTTTCTATCCTACTCCATTCTTTTCTGTATGAGTGTAACGGCTGCAAAGCTGGTAATTTCCTGTAGTCAGTACTGGCCAGTACAGACCTACAAGTACCGGGTATTGGGCCCTGTAGAACATACTAGAACTACTGGCAAAGGAGCTAGAAAATGTTTCACAGGATTAAGATTGAGAATCAACCTTGGAGAAGCTGCTAGAAATGATATTCTTGCAGTAGCAACTGGAATTATCTAGAAGTAACCTGGCCTTAGAAGAAAGATCTTAGAAGCCAACGAGCCTGTTCATATACGTGGCTTAGTATGTAGAGCTTAGCTCTCCATAGTTGATTTATTAATATACCATCACCCATACAAATGCTCTCTGTTATAGCTAGAGTTGACAAGTGATAGGTTTATGGTATCACGTGATGTGTAGTCTGGTTGAGTAAGCGTCGGTCCCGGAAGTGAGCTGGCAGAGTTTTCAGCCCAGCAAGGCTGCATGCCTTTTTCTCTCCTTGTCTTTTCTTTTAGTTATCGTGCATATCTTTAGGTCCAAATACAAAGCAATTACTCTTCTATATTTCAAGGGAGCCTTCTAATATCAACCTGAGGTCGGTCGTAATACTCTCTACTTTCTATAGTTGATCCATGACAATGAGAGTATACTGGAAAGTTCGAGAATAATAGAGAGGAGTATATAATTGGTGATCGGGATGACTCTGATTCAGCAGATTATGGTCTTGTATTCTTAGGAACACTTAAGAAATTATTGAATCCTATCTCATGTCAAACTCTTGAAATGTAGAACCCTTGAATTGTCCAACTCTTGACCCCTCGGAATGCGAACACCTCTCGTACCCTTGACACCAAGAGCCAGCCTCTGCGGAGGACTGGGGCAGCATGAGTGAGTGAGAGATAGACGTTGTAGGATTAAGTTGTGGATGAATTACAATAGCGTCAGCTGGTGATGCGAAAATTGGAAAGGCCTGTTGTGATCTGTATCTGGTGCACAGCTGTTTGTTTTTTTTTTGTCCTAAGCTAAAGCTCTTTATCCACATTGGGTTGAGGACCAGTGGATCTTGTAGGGTTCCCTGTAACTTTTCCTACAGCTTAACTTGTTCCAACCTCATGAATTGCTGCCAAAAGTGCAGCTGATTAAACAGAAACGGAAAATCAAGAAAATCAAACAGCTCCGAAAACCAGAAGATTCCTCAATATTAGACCCAAGCAATGAGCTCATCACACATTCAAAATGACAAATTTACCCATTCTCTGCTGAGAGCAAAAGATGGGTTAGCAGGCACCTTTGATCCAGCTGGTTTTCTACTATTGCTTAGTAAATGCCTATTAGAGGCATTGTCGGGGTTGCTGTGCCCTCAAACTTCTTCTTCAGATTTCAACACTCCGAAACCTGATCCCTCGGCCATCAAGGTATCCTTTGCCGCAGCAGTTATTGCAGAAATACGTTAGGGTTCGGAGCTGTGGGAGGTTGCAAGTGCTCTATTATTATCTATCTACAACACGTAGATACACGACCACTGCGAGACTAGCTCTAAATACATAATCACCTTACGTAACCCGCTACATCTCTATCGCCTCTTCGGCCTTTTTGGCTGCAGCCCGAGCTCTTTCCACCTTTGAGAAGTTCCCTTGCTCGATTTGGCAAATCCACGCAAGCTGCTCTTTTGTCACTGATGCAGATTTTCTGGGTCTGACTAGGCGGTTCCGGGAATCCGATTGGTGGGGTCCCCCACAGTTGCGACGCTTGGTGAGGGCCTTACACTCGGCTTCCTAGTGAAAATTAGATGTGCAGTTCCAGCAAGCTGGAGCGCGGGAATGTTAAGGTTATGGATTAGATGGGAGCATAGTTACTGGTCAGTTTTCACAGATTCTGTTTCAGGATGTTGTGGAGTTGGTAAGTTACTTGTTGGCAGGTATCTGATACTTCTTCCATACTATTCATGAGATAGAAAATAGACTACTTATATACTCTAATATGACCCATGTCATTGTCTACGTTCTCTCTCCCAACTTACTACCAAGAGCCTCGCAGGAGCTCGGCATGCCTTGCGGGAGGGTAATGTCACGGACTGACTGATGTGGAGATGATTCATGGTGTTGAGTTACTTCGATGGCATTCTAAGCTATTCTAGCAATTAGTTTCTAGATGTTTCCGGATAGTATTTTGTACTCTTACCAGTTCACTGGGCTTCGATCAGATTCTAGGTCACTCTCAGGAGTTCGACAGGAATTGGGCTGGAACTAGATTACTGTAGTCTGTAGTAGATAGTGTCGAAGTATAAGTAGCTGAGGTATCTACATGTCGAAAGCTCTCCAGCTTTCAGTCTTGTACTATTACCTAGATATCCAAGAATCAAGAACCTAGTCTTCTGTTAATATATTGTCTTTATTATCAAGTATCCAAGATTTCCCACCAACCATTTCCAAGTTAAGTAACCAAGTCCCAAGAGAGCCCTGACACCCCCGTTCCGGAGGCAGGTGCGCGTAGTCCCAGCGCGCGTCGCTGAAATGCCTCAATCACTTACGTGTAATATCCCAGCTGAGCAATCCTGAACCCAGCTGTTCAGGACCGACAGCAGACCTGTCCATGACTTGCGCTCGTGGTTCGTATATACACTGCGGCGTCGCTCCAATCATTCCCATACAGTGTCTCAATCCAGCAGTCCTTAGTCCATCACTCAGGAGCGGAAGCCTTTGCATAGTTCCGGTAGCGTGCGAGGTCTGCATATACCTCTGAGCGCCATCCCATAATTACCTGGCGATACCTAACCGCACATGGCTAGCGTGTGTGGTTAATAGACTCATCACAACGCTGCCCCAATCATTGCCCTGCCATGACTCAGTCCGGCGCTCTTAAGTCTCCGACTCAGGGGGGAAAGTAGTTGCATCTGTAGTCAGTACACGATGTGCATATGCACCTGTCGGCGCCAAGCTGGTCATTGACTGGCGATATCACAACAGGAAGCAATCACGAGTTGCGTGGAAGCCCAAACAGCGTTTGCACTGTTCAATTGGTCGACGAGGCTAGTGGATGTTAGCCATACCCGAATTATCGAATAGGCGGAAGCCCGCACGAGGGACGGAATACCGGTTAAAAGGGCTTGCCAGATTCATTAAGGTGGTCCAGGCCAACAGGTCCCATGAATCCTGACCTGAAATGAAACTGATTATGTCACTCACATAACTTCATCAGCAACCACCTTTGTCTCAAGGATGAGGGTTTGACAGTGTTCCATGGGGTGCGTTGTATAGCCTAGTGAAGATCTAGGTGGTAAATGAGGATATTTAATGGGTCAAAGTGATGACAAGTCTTCTCTAGGAAGAGATGAATGGGCAACTAGTTGCAGTAGATGTTGCACGTGGGTCTTGCTGATGAAGACTGGGCAATGGATAAATGGTCTTCCCGAAGAAGAGATGGGTGAACAAATGTATTGTAATGTGTAAGTAAAGAAGACGTTGCGTGAGGAGTAAAGCTCTCTCACGCTGAACTATTATATACAAGAGTAGAAGCATTTGCAAACCGGAATTAATCAGAATCAATTCTTGTATATCCTTACATGACTTTTTACATGACTAATTGTATAGGGGAAGCTATTATTAAATTAATTGTTATAATTAATATCGGAATACTTCGGTTGTAATTGATATCACAAGCTTGATGTAGCAGTAATAATTATGGTACGTATAAAAATTGATCTATCTCTCCCCTGTCTATCTAGAAGGAAACATCTATAAACCGTAAAACCCCCTGTCTCCTGACGCCATTCCCAAACGGGTACCTCATTACTCATCAACACAATTAGTCATTAGTTCTAAGGAAATACACATTGATCATTGGATTGTTAGTCATTAAACAATTAACTATCCCTTCATCTTATCACAATTTAATATTAGTATTAAAATCCTAATTGCAGATCCATGAAACTTTGCTGTCACAGTGATATTGTCAGCAAGAGTTTTGATTGTCACCGGTACGGTGGAAATTTGCATGGAAACCAAATTTGATGCTGGTTCCAGTTTTATTTCAGATTCACACCGTGCTGTGGAGGAATATAGCAGCCATTTCCGAGCGATTTCATCCTTTGCAGTGAGTGCAAAGCCTGATTTTACCCGCTGGATCAATGTGATGTCGTTGGCTGCGGTTCCCAGCCCCTAAGATACAGCTATCCTGATGCCGACTGGAGAAAGGAAACAGTTGGGATGGTGGTGTTCGAGGCGCAGAAAAGTCGTGAGTCGACTTTTCTCCTTGGAATGATACTTTTTGCTTTCTGGGCGGGCGATACTGCCTTTTTTGTCGACTGCCCAACGCTGCGGGCTAGGCCTCCCCGAGCTTCGGTAGCTCAAGTTGTCTTTGGGGTCAGAGCCTGGATTTTCGTAGGGTTAGGTACCCTAATTTCTGGAGCCCTCGGTGGGAGAGGGCTGGCAGGGCGGGCAGGAAGGACTGGTGGTTGTCGCAAAATAAGACGATGTCCTTATTAATAGATAAATTGATCACGAAGCTACAAGAAGTCCAAGAGGACCATTCTACTTATTGTACCTCGCTTATTTGCTTATGCTAGCCACCTTAGTCAGCGAGGGTTAAACATGACAGGGGTGTGCTTCCTGGGCCGAGTTGAACGAACTAGCCAATGGTCGTTCGTAGGTAGACTTTTATACCGTCTACGAATTCTTTATCATCGCCAATCGAAGGAGGTGAAAGTGCTGCTTCAACACTGTTTATCGCAGCTGAGCAGATGGCGAGGCGGGCCGTAATTTGCGTCGTACGTCGCTTTTCGGCCTCTATGACGGCTTGCAGCTCTGGAGGAAACTCCATTGCTGATGTCGATGCTGCGCCTTTTAAGGCTGGCACAGCATTTTTTCCGGCAGACGATTCTGCACATTCGGTCGTCTTTCTCAGACGACCTTCTTTCCTTTCCTGCAGCTGCTTGCCACTGGGGCCAGCTCGGCGGGGGTTTTGGTCTTGGGACCATTGTTTTCTGCTCTGATCGGATCTGAATCAGTCATCTCTTTATCGGGAAGGGTGGAAGACTTTCCTGGGACATAGGCCTCACTCGCAAATAAGCTTGATAATTTTTGCGCGAGGCCTGTATGTTTTTGACACTTGTGTGTCCGTTCAAAGCCGACAGAAATGGCCGCCTTTAGTCGTTTGCTCTTCATCGGGGGTATTTTGGGACGCCTTTCGATGGTCAGCAATTCGAGAACTCAAGCACAGGAACAATCATGAGACGGGAAAAGGGAAAAGGGGAATTTTCGAATTTCTCAATTTTTTTTTTACTTTTGGTCCTAAGCTAAAGCTCATTATATAAGGAAATGGTTAAACTGTCCTTTGCAGCTATTGATGGTGACATGAATTAAGATGATGATTGTAATTGGGATAGATTTCCATATAGTTTATAATACATGATATTCTCAGGTTCATATACCTCGAGCCAAGCAACCAGATTATCTTCCTCCAGATCTAGATTCATCAGAATAATTACTTACTCAGTAAAATTCTCCTAGTCTCAGTTGTATGTTTAGGATCTTGACTAGGTTTCTAGTAACTAGTCAATGATGTTTCTCCTATCACTAAGACATAGTCATGGTTGATACAACAGGTACAAACGATGAATCGTGTCTATATATGACGTTGTGATATAGTCATGATCGTCTGAATAATATCAACTCATGAATGAATCATGTCTCTACATGACACATTATCCATATTGGTTCAAGGACCGGCGGATCTGGCAGGATTCTCTGTAAATTTTCCTACAGACTAACTCGTTCCAACCTCGTGAATCGCTACCAAAAGTGCAGCTGATTGAACTGAACGAAAAATCAAGAAAATCAAAACACCTCCGAAAACCAGAAGATTCCTCCTCATTGGAACCAAGCAATGTGCTTCTCACACATTCTGTCGTCCATCACACCTTCCAAATGACAAAATTTATTTAATCTCTGCTGAGAGCAAGAGATGAGTTAGCAGGCACCATTGATCCAGCCGGTATCCTGCTATTGGTTAGTAGATGCCCCAAAAGGGGACATCGTCGAGGTTGCTGTGTCCTCAAACTTCTTCTTCAGCTTCCAGAGCTCCGAAACCTGTAGCCTCGGCCATTGAGACATCCTTCGCCGCGGCGATGATCACCTCTTCGGCCTTTTTGGCTGCAGCCCTGACTCGTGCCACCTTTGAGAACTCACCTTGTTCTATGTGGCGGTTCCACGCGAGCTGCTCTTTGGTCACTGGTCCGGATTTTTTAGGTCTGACTTAGCAGGCCCGAGAATCCGATCGGTGGGGTCCCCCACAGTTACGACACTTTGTGAGTGTGGAAACTCGAGGGATAAAAGACAATTGGCGAGTGGTCAAAAGCTGGCGTGGACTCAAATCATAAGATTCTGTAACGGCTGGTGAACCGATAGTAAGCCCTGTAGCCTACATTGGCCAACGCAGGCACCATTTCCACCCGCCAGCAGGTCCCAGCTAATAGAAAACTCACTTCGCGGCTCGGACTACTTACGGCACTTAGACGTGCACGGAGATGGTTGCCTCGGCACGGGGTTCCACATAATGAAAGGACCGTGCAATAGACCGTGTGGTGAAACATCCACTCAGATAGTTAACGGCACTCAGACGGGCACAGGGAGGATTGTTTCGGGCACGGGAGGCACAATGTGGAAGGTAGCCGAGTTACAAATTTCCTGTCCGAAGTGAACAGCATCGTAGAACTCTAAACTTCCTACAGGTACATCTGTCCGCTTTGTAGGAATGAATGTTGGTCACGAATGGGAGGAGGGCGCGGGTATAAATAAGGCTTTCTTGTACATACAAATTCTCTCCTTAGAAGAATCGTAAACTATTGATCGTGCATCTCAAGCCAACTTGAGAATTCCCCCCGACTGCCACAGATTCTAAACTAAAGAGAAAAGTATCTAGAAGGATATGAATCTGTATATATGTACATAGATGTTCCACTGACAAATGGAAATACCAACACGAAATCTCCCGTCCCTCATTGTCTTCATCCCAAGGGTTTTGCATAAAAACCATCATCCATGACAAACCTTTTGTATCGTGATTTGTCACACTCAAGACTCGTGTGTGTGAAACTAGTTGTTAGAATCCCTGAATTGACCCTGAGTTGGCTTACCAACTATTGGACCGACAACCACGTGGTCACTAAAAATGTCGGGGCGTCACAGTGAGGGCCTTGCACTCGGCTTCCGAGTGCATGTTTGATCCGCAGTTCCAGCAGTATGGAACTCGGGAGCAACCACGTGTGGCGTGGAAGCCCAAACAGCGTTTTCACTGATCGATTTTTCGGCGAGGCTTGTGAATGATAGCCATACCAAACTCGTCGAAGAGGCGGAAGCCCGCACGAGGGGCGGAGTCCCAGTCGAAAAGGGCATGCCAGTTTCTGTACGGCGCCCCAGGACGGCATGTCCCGTGCGGTTGCACCTGGAATGGATACTGTCGTGTTTGACGGAAGAACTCCATCATAATCCTCTCTTCACTGACTGTATTTGTATAGTCGGATGTTGTTATTGTCGCAGGAACATTTGCGATCGGAAAGGCAACAAGGTTGAAGGCTTCTTCTAGCTTCGCGTTGAAGTCTGACAACTTCGGAGCGGCATCTAGGAGCCTTTCCCTATATTTTCGTTCCCTGTCAGAATCGCAAAGCGGGTTCTGACACGGTGTATAGAGCAGGTGCTGCTCAAAGGACACTTCAGCACCTCCCATATTTTTCGCCCTATGACGCTTGGTGAAAGCTTGCGCCACGGGTGCTCCTTTTCTAGGCGAAGGAACAGTCGTTTGTCTACTTTCACCTTCGGAGTGTCTTTCTTTTGGGCTTTAGCCGCAGGTCGCGGCACAGCCTATGCTATGGGGACTGCTTTTTGTCGCAGTCCGTTTTTTGCTACTGTGGCCCAGGTGCTTTTGAGAGGCAGTGCTAGGACGGCGGGAAATGGTATGCTGCTGTTGTCGGGAGCCCTTGGGAGTGGGTTCGCCGGGCGCGGAGGTAGGATTAGTGGCGTAGAGGCCGGGCCCGTGGCCATGTATTGCGCAATGGTGGCGCGTAGGTAGACTCTCATCGAGTCTACGAATTGTCTATTTGACCCGTTGGTCAAAGGAAGAAGGGTGGCTTCGACGCCAGAGATGGCGGCGGAACAGAGGGCCAGGTTTGCCGCTGTTTCGGCGGTGCGTCGTTGTTCAGCTTCGACAATTGGTCGGAGCTCTTTGGTGTTAAAGTTTTGAGCTTGAGCGAGTATGGAGGTTATAGCGGAATCAGTGTCGGCGGTTAGACCGATACAGTAAGTCTCGTATGAAGTTGTAGAAGGAAGAATTGACTGGAAACAAGTGTATTGAGATATATGGTTCTGAGTAAACTGAGCTGATAAGAGTGAGATTGCGTGTGCGCATTTCTTATCAACTGAGGTTTTTGACCAGTATTTATCAATCTCCATGGATCATAAGTTATGATCCCTGTAGATGTAAATCTATATACGTACAGATATATAAGCCAGAAATATAAAGCTAAATACATGTGTGTCGGTAATAGATCCGAGAAACCTATAACATGCATTTGAGACATAATCATCTGATGGAATGCTAGTGTGAAATAAATGCCAATATGCATTAAACTTTCCGTGAGGAATGTGCTGATGACAATGATATAGGAAGGTGAATATGATAACCTAATTAGCCGGACTTACAAATGAGTTATTCTTGGCGTTCCAAGATATATCATATTTCAAAATGGGGGACACTCTGCTTTTGTGGCAACTTTTGGCTGCAACGTTGATTTTGGCGCTGCTTTGTCTGCAGCATTTTCCGACAGTTTTGACGCTGTTGGGGAGGATTTTGACGATTCTCCAATCCCGTGGGGGACGGAGGATGGTTGAGAAAATTCCTCAACAATTTCAACTGACCCAATCATGTCAGTATTGGGCTCAGTGACGGCATGGAGGGCTTTTTCCTTCCCTTTAGTTAAGACCTTGCTCATCTCCGCGCATTTTGGAGACTGGGCAAGGTCAGGTAATTTTTCGAGAGCGCTCAGGCGGACTCTTGTATTGTCCAACTTGGCATTGGGACGCTTTTTGCAAACTGGAGGTATTTTAATAATGCCTGGGCTCGATCACACTTCGAAGATAGACGCAACAATATTGAGAGGGAAGGAAAGAGGAAAAAAATGATTTTTCGAATTTTCGAATGTCTCAAAAATGTGCATTTGCTTGTTCATTAACGTGCCAGGTATAGTGATTCCTGTCGCACTCTTATTGGAGCTTGAGCACGGGTGGAGCCGAGCTGGATCAGTGTTATGATAGGAATATGATTCAGGTGTTTATTTATTTATTTATTTATTTATTTATTTATTTATTTATTTATTTATTTATAATACTTAACGTCGTGCCCGCGCACAGCACGTGAGCTCCTCACGTGCCGGTTAGCTCAGTCTAAATAAAACTACCCGACGTGTTGGCGCCTACACAAACCCAACATAGCAAATGAAAGCCAGGATCTTATCATCCTGCGCTTGAAGATTAAATTATACATGTTTACCGGTCACCCTTCAACTCTCATGTATTCAGATTGTATTGAATGAAGAAAAGATTAAATAAACAATATGGAAGGGGAACTTGGTTAAATCACATGATTCCCTTTCGGTCAGACTTGTTGTGCAATGATTCAGGTGTTGTAACGGCTAGTGAGCTGATAATTGTCATGTATCAGGTGATGTTAATCACGTGCCCCAACAATTCTGTGAAAGGCGAAACTTCACTCTAGTTTATTCTGAACATGACTAGAAGATTCTAGCAACTGGCAGTGAGACTGTGAACTGGTATCAGGGGAACATAACAGAAGCTAGTATCAGACAGGAAGGAATATTCTAGATAGCCTAATAAGTGTATAAATAGTTGAGTTAGGACACACATATTGTGGTATAGAAAATAATAAACAACCTTTGTATATTTGATCGCCCCAGCATCTATACCCGAACTGTGACAGGTGTACATACAATTTATGGAAGTTAGCTGCTTATGATCACAGATGAACTGCACGGACAAATGGGTCAGATAGTGATACAAGGAAGGATCTCTTTTGTGTGAAGAAAGTCTGAGTTACTTAATTAATCTACATAGGAGGAAAGCTCTCTAATTATAGTCCCTAGACTATTGCTTACTGATGATACTATTGTGAGGTTATTGTGTGAACTGGCTCGCAAAATGTTATATACAAGGGTCGAGTTGAGACCTTTCCTTATAGGGAAAAGCGATTCAGAAAAAGGTACCTATGTATTTATAGTATTTCTCCCCATAGAGAACAGAGATAGGAATGAATTGAGTAACCCCACACAAGCTTGTGAATTGACCATTGGTAGTGTTCCGACAGTTATTAGTCCTGAGACGAATTTAGAAATAAGCCAGGATATGAGCCCATGTCCCAGTATGGCGACGTTATCATGGTGAAGGTATGTCTTGACCACCAGTAGACCCCCAAACTATCTGAGTGTAAGACAGAATCATGCATATACCATAATTTCCAACATATCTTGTGTTAAGCGCCAAGACTAATTAATATTACAGAAAATAGATATGGCGCAGTATTAAATGATACAAATAACGGAAACGAAAACGAGATAGTACATGACTAGTGTAACAGATGCAGGACTGTTAGAATTACAACAGATACTAGCTCAACGTAGCAGAAGCAAACAGAGCAAATGCATGCAGTTGCATGACCGTGGTAGTTTGAGCTGCACATTGTAGCTACCCGGGTCTAGGCACAAAAATTGGACATTATTACTTATCTCCACTTCATAAATCACCTTAAGAAATATAAATGTCTGAGCTTTTGTTATCAAAACTGCTGATGCTATTCCTAGCCGTTTTTCGAATTTCACTATTTGGATGTGACGGCTCCACCCTAGATCACTAGATAGGGTTGTTATATCCACATTACATTCACTTCACATAAGATATTGCTAGAGTCCTTTGTTTGTAGCGCACAGACCAGCGTAGATAATGTAGAGTTGTAGATCTCTAGATACTTTCCTTTCCCTTTTACTCTTTAGTTTAGAATCTTTTGAATATAGTCTTTATCCAATTCGACTTTGTCATTTGTCAACCTGTGATCTCCTACGGCTCTCACACTGGAATACACCCTCGAACAATCATCAATTTGTTGGCTGGAGAGGAGGGATGACAGAGACCTATGGCGCTAGACCTATACTAGAATATTGATACCAAGAGCAGACCGGAGAAAATCTCAGTACTGCAACGACTTGACCTTAGCTTGATTTCGTTGCAATCACTAGCAAGTTTAGGTTGCAGAGAGCCGAGTTTCCAACACTACCCCGACCATAAGATTATGCGCCAGCGTGCTACACACAAGTAGGGTTGTCAAGGAATTCGAGAAAATGGAGTACAGAGAAAAGGCCGAATACTGTTCCGTACAGTATGAACTGAATTAACTGACCATGTGCCAATGGCTATTACATGTACATGTACTGCCTCTCTCTTTACCAGGTTTACCTTCCACAAATTACATGATAATCATCTTTGTTTTGCCACGAGTGCCAATACACAGTGTTTGAGGGTTCATAAAAAAGACGAAGGATACGGGACAAAACTAAGGGTAGCTGTGAAGGCTTGTAAGCCGGTAATTGCCTGTAGCCTGCGCTGTCAAATGCAGGCTTAGCATGAAACTAGGCAGGGACTATTCTTGGAAGCAGGGTCTTACAAAGTGGCAAGCACTTCCAAAAATAGGGCACGACAATGAGATACGAGAAGGGATACGGATATATATATAGAAAGCTGTGTCATTGGCAGGGATAATAATTATGTATAAGATAGCTGTTATTATCCTCTTCTATTGAAATTTATAACCCACTACTTAGTTTGTGGACTTATTAGTAGAGGGAAGCTTATGCAATAATGAAGGATAAAAGGATGTCAATTCGACTACTCTTCTAAACACAGATACCAGACTCCTTTTAATCCCAATAGATAGCCCGTGCGGGATCTCCTATTAACAGCAGTAAACAACGCTAACACAGGGTATACGCAATCTCCGTTCGCCAAACACCAGTCTGTTGGGACTACTAATTATCGAGCCTAGTAGGGTCAACAATGTGTATCCCAACATAGAAATAATAGAAAGCTCAACAACCAAACCCTTCATCAATAACTGCCATTAATCATCACCTGACTTATCTCTGTACTCCATAATTTCAACATCTTCAATCTGTAGTTCACCATAGATTGAAAATAAACTACCTCTGACCATAAGGTTGCCTCAGTGCCTATGCTTAGACTGTGATAGTAGCCTAATGATTGTATTGATGGCAAAGATCTAAACATAATGGGTTCCATCCGTAGACATTTTTCTTTACTACACGAACCTTTGTTCACACCCACAACTCCACAGCACACCTAACTTGTTGTAGGGTTCACGAAAAGAGTGTAAGCATATGCTTTGATTCGGGATCATAGGACCGATGAAAAACTAACATTCGGAAAATATTTCGAGAAAAAATTACTCAATACAATTTGCTGGGTGAGTGAAAAAAGGGGTTGGGGGAAAATCGTAAGTCCAAAACCTATCAGCAGTATCCTCTGCGAACTTCTGCTCTTATTATGAGATCTACAGCGCCGGGTTCGAGTAATATCTTCGTCTTCACTTGAATGAGGACCCCCAAACAATTTCGTAGTCAGCATCAATCTTAGGTCTGGTGGTAGGATCAAACCCCTAATAATTGACCCCTTAATCTTCTCGATCATAGGGAAGGAACTATCTGATGAGTCTGCGGAGCGTAACAAGTTCGCGATACCAAAATAGTTTTTTATATCCATTTAACTACTCTTGAGATAAACAATGCATGGGAAAATAATGACCCCTCATTCATTGAGGTTGTGGAGCTCATCGATTCATTTAACTACCGAAGTGAAACTAAGAATAGAATTTGTAGTCACGTGTGTATCAACCATGAAGCCTACTGTTGAGATATTAAGAAGGGATTATCACGAGAGTAAGATAATATAGACGGTAATATGGGATATGCAGAGGAATGTATATTGTGAGTACTATATGTATAGAGTGATCAAGATGTGTTATGTACCAAGGATGTGGACACCTTGCACTTGACCAACTAGATGACTAAGCAGCATTTCCTGACACGCCCCATGCTGCGATATCATAGAGCCTCATTAACTCCCACAACACTTAAGAAGTGTGACTCCTACATCTCTTCTTAAAGAGTTCAGTAGTCCTACAGAATATAATAGAATGAAACTGCATTGTGGTACAAGAGTACTCTTATCCTGGCCCCATCGTATCTTGCTGTGTGAACTTCTATAACATGAACGTCGCCCATACAATTCGTTCTTTAATTAGATAAGCCTAGCTCAGACGATAACTTTACAAACTGGTCCCTGGGTAACTGCTTTGTTAATATATCTGCAATCTGTTCAGTACCTGGTGTAAATGTAACTATCAACCTATTTCTCATCACCATGTCATCTCGTATGTAGAAGTGCATAATTTCAATGTGTTTAGCTCTTCGATGAAATTTGGTGGTTTTGGCAAGCTCTATTGCAGCCTGATTGTCGAGATATAGAAGCGGAGGCTTCGTTATTTTAACGTTTATGTCCTGAGCAATTTTCTCCATCCAGGCGATTTCTTTAGCTTCTTCACTAGCAGACATGATCTCTGCTTCCATTGAGCTCTGAGCTGTGCTTTTCTGACGGTTAGCGGACCAAGTAACTGCGCCCCCATTCCAAATGATCGTTTGCCCTTGGAAGGATTTCTTATCATTTTCGGTCCCCCTTGTTGCATCTGTCCATGCTGCCCAGATATTTGTCGTATTGGAAGGTCTGTATCTAATCCCGAGCGATCTTGTACTGTTGAGGTATCTGAGTAGATGCTTTGCCATGCTCAAATGGTTTGAATCGGGATCAGACATAAATCGTGCAAGTTGCCCTACGGCATATGATATATCTGGCCTTGAACCATTGGATATATATAGGACAGATCCAATAATTTGTCGATAGAGGCAGACATCATCATCTTTGAGCGTTTGCTGGATATCATCTTCGGAGGTTGGCTTTAGGACAGTTCCTGCTGGAAGTGGGAGATCCTTTGGTATACTTTTATCCATTCCCAATCGCTGAATGAGTTTTGTTGTATAGGCAGTTTGATGAATGCGAATTGTACGCTTTTGTCTATTTCTTTCCACTTGAATTCCGACGAAAGTGTCAACTTGTCCTAGCGCTTTGCAACTCCATTTATTCATAATATCTAATTTGACGGGATTTAAATTTCCGCGTTTCCCAATGATTAGCATATCATCTACATAAAGAAGTACGAAGACACCTCTACCTATAAACAAATTTGGATCAGAATCTCCGCTCCTTAAGGAAATTCGATTAAAGTGATCTTTAACTTCTTTGAACCAAATATGTGGAGCTTGCTTCAAACCGTATAGCGATTTGTTTAGCTTGAGGTAATTTTCCTTTCAATTGATTCCAGGGTGTTGTAAGGAAAAGAAGTCAGGTATCTCCATGTAAATCTCCTCTTCTAACTTTGGATTTAGAAAGGCTGTATCCACATCAAGCGCTTCAATTTCAAGATCGTCTACTGCAGCCTTAGATAGAAGTATCCGGAGTGTGTTGTACCGTATGACCGACGCGAAAGTCTCGAAGTAATCAATACCGTACTGCTGTTCAAATCCACGGACAACGATTCGTGCTTTTCGTCTGTCTAAGCTGCCGTCACTTCTGAACTTCTTTCTGAGAACTATTTTGCTGGATATTATTTTCTTTCCAGGCGGTGGAGACCCAGTCAAAATCGTATAAGTATTAGTGGCTTGCAGAGAGCGCAATTCTGATTTGATTGCCTCTTTCCATAATTTGGGATCTTCATGCATGGCCTGTTCAACAGTAATAGATTCAAATGGAGGAGTGGGCACTTGAATCGATGACGACTCACCGGCATTAATATGAACTGCTTGTGCAGATATTGCATTTGCTGTAACAACATGGTTGAACACAGCCTTCGCCACTCTTCTCAGCGGTCTGCCAAATCTTAATTTTAGCAGGGAGCAAGGAGTCTGCCCAATTGATTGTTCGATGGCTTCTTCGATAATCTGAGGAGCACTTTCGTCAAAGTTCATTCGCTCTCCTAGATTTTCTTGCTCTACTACCCTCATGGTGGCCTCTTCCACTACTGTAGTAGGAAGACTAGCCTCAACCATGGGTTCGCGTGAGAGCTTCCTCCACGCGTTCTCGTGGCAGCTTCCTTCACGTCTTATTGCGGGAGTCTGTAGCTCTACCGAACCTATGTAGGTTTCCTGCTCGACCATTCTAATGAGAGCCTTCTGTATATAGCGTTGATCAGACGCATCTCGAGCCTCTCGCAGGCGAGTTACAGGATTTTGCAATTCAGAGTTATTTTCGCTCGAACTCATTGCCCCAATTGGGTGAATTGCAGCGTACTTCTTACGCGCTTGCTTAACACCTTTCTGTCTAGCTTCTATCAGCTGCGACTGGTACATCTTTGTTCGCTCTAAAGGTACTTGTCTAGGTGTTAGCACATCTAGTCTATCAGGTAGAGTAAAGAGTGATATGTCAATCTTAGGAAACTCATATTCATTGAACTCAACATCAGCAGAGATTGTATCTCTTAGGGTAAGCGTATCAAGTAGCTTCCAAATTTTCGTTGAAGTCATTCCTATCATGATGAATTTTCCCTCCCTAATGTGAGGTTGCCATTTCTGAGGATTTAACTCGGCAGGGTAAAGTACATCTGCTTTGCACCCGAAAACTCTGATATTTGCTAGATCTGCAGGCTTTCCATAATAAGCACTGTAGGGAGTGAATCTTTCTGGGGCGTCATTATCAGCAAAAGGTAGCGCAGATGTGGGAGCCCTGTTCTTGATCCAGGCCGCATGCTCAACAGCGTAATCCCAGAGCTGGTGAGGTAACTGTGCCTCATATAGCATAGACCTTGCTATGACGGCTATAATACCCATCCATCTTTCAGCTACTCCGTTTATTGAGTGTTTATATGGTGGACTTGGTTCAAACGTTACACCTACTTCTTTCAAGTAGTGTTGAATGTAACAGCTAGTGAGCCGATAATTGTCATGTATCACGTGATGTCAATCACGTGCCTCTACAATTCTGTGAATGACAAATCTTCACTCTAGTTTATTCTGAACATGACTAGAAGATTCTAGCAACTGGCAGTGAGACTGTGAACTGGTATCAGGGGAACATAACAGAAGCTAGTATCAGACAGGAAGGAATATTCTAGATAGCCTAATAAGTGTATAAATAGTTGAGTTAGGACACAAATATTGTGGTATAGAAAATAATAAACAACCTTTGTATATTTGATCGCCCCAACATCTATACCTCGAACTGTGACATTGAAGGGCAGTACCAAATTCACTCCTACCATTGTCAGCTCTCATGTAGACAATCTTATTGCCAGATTGCAGCTCAGCTTCGGACTTTATTTGCTTGAATGTGACTAGGACCTCGTTCATTTCCTTCGTCCTTAGTAATCTGACCCAGCACATCCTTGTTGCATCGTCTACCATGAGGAAGAAGAACCGATATCCTCTGACTGAGATATCGCAGTGAACTCAACGAAGAATGGTGTTTGAACAATTGTCAGATTTCTTGTTGAAGTTTTTCTTTCATCTTTCCTGCTAAGCATGCTTCACAAGAATTTGATCCAATCGGAATTGATCTTTTCTCACTAGGGACTTTCAGTCCGTGTATCCTGTTTTCAGAATCTTATCAATATCTTTGATGTTAATATGGCCCATTCTTCTGTGCAAAATATCCCACTCAGTCTCTGTTTGGTGCGGCATTTGTTGCTGAACTTTTGTGGCTGATGTTGCTTGAGGTATTGATTTGGTTTTAACTTTGAAGACACCATCCTGTCCTTCTGCTTCAAACAAGATTGAGCCGTTCCGTGTTATTTGATAATGGCCATCAGCAAACTTTACATTTATACCTCTCTTGTTGAAGGCCCAGACTGACAGAAGCCGCATTTGACCAAACTCAGGAATAAACCATACTTCTCTTAGTTCAATTTCCTTGTCACTTGTCCTAAAAGATATATTGCCATAGCCTTTGCATTGAATAACTTTTCCATCTGCAATTTGGACAGACATTGGACTGCTCCATCTTTTAAGCGTAGAGAAGTCGTCCCTCATACCACTAAAATGTTCTGACGCGCCAGAGGTCAATTATTGTGAGAATTTCTCTGGGCTTGGTAAGTAAGGCATGTTTTTTGACAGTTGGGAAAGCTGTTGCATTAGGGTTCAAAAGCCGTGTAAATTTAGGAGTTTATAATGTCACGGACGAGGGCGAGGACGAGGACGAAGACAGAAGCTGATACGAGATGTTTAGATTAATAATTTCTAAAACATGAGTAATTTACAAGACAAAAGCTACAGTACACATCCAGTCCTAGAGCTTCCTTAAGTACACGAGCTTCAATACTATAACCAAGGGTGTAGTAGTTTACAGCCATTAACACAGTAACTAACTAGTACTCTGAATGGCAACTGTTGCTATCACAACACTGTAACCATTACAATACCTAAATTGTGTTTATTGTATGCACGTCATAACTCGGTTGCCTGGGTGCGACACGACATCCCAGTGATGGTTTGTGACATTACCCCCTCCTTAACTTCTTCGAGCTCCTGCGAGATGTCTTAAAATTTTGTACTGAGGGTCTATCATTAGGCTTAGGCTCAGAGGGGTTGAGGTCGTGGAAGTCTTGGACCATTTCTTTAAATCCATCAGTTTGAGAAGCTGGTATGCTCCAGCCGTCTTCAGGACCATAACCTTTCCAGCGGACGAGGTAATGCAATTCGTTATCTACCCATTGAGAACCAATTATTTTTCTCGATTTTCATACTCAGGATTGTGATCTTTGCATTGAGTGTAGGTGGTGGTCCAGAAAATTGGCTAGGTAATGGGTCATTGCAACGGGTGAAAGGAGCGATACATGGAAAACAGGATGTACTTTAGATGAGGGAAGTTCTAGTCGAAATGCGTACTTCCCTACAGGTTCAATTATCTTGAAAGGTCCCCCATTCTTGAATCTAGCTTGCGACACGGTCGGAGAAGCTTGATATTCTTGTAGTTGAGCCAAACGAAATCGCCGGGTTGGTAGTCTCGTGCAGCTGTTCTCCCTCTATTAGCCTGTTCTTCGTACTGAGCAGAATGGAATTGAATGTTATCTACTAAGTTCTTTTCAATTTTTTGCAAATCTGATACTAAATTTTCGGCGTCTTGTCTTTCAA
>OENG01000221.1:0-39695 GCA_900239735.1 Blumeria hordei DH14 | reverse complement strand
AGTGCTGCTTTGATTATGATCCAATCAATTTGATCAAGTCCTGGGGCTGTTACTTTGTTTGAGGCTGCATTTATCATCTCTTCCTCAGTCAGAGTAGGCATTCCCATTTTTTAATATGGCTCATATTAGAATTGTTCCCCATGATATTTGGTGGTATCGATGATCCTTCAGGTTCAATGATATTAATGTTAGCCACTGACTCTCTTTCAAGAGTGTCTTGTTCTATGGAGAGTGGAAATAAAATTTTGGATCAATGCATACATTTATCTTTGAAAGTATTTGCAGTTATCTTCCTCATTGTTGTCCTTAGGAGTGAACTTTAAAGTTGGAATCAGTGTTGATTGTGTTCTTCAGGTCTAGAATATTGATAAGCTGTGAAGACTGATTTCTCCTTAGCAGCTTCTAGAAAATTGATCCAATGCTGCCTCTTCAGGAATTGGATTTGTGAAAGTAATGGTTCCTGGCAGCTCTGCAATCCCTTTGAAGCTGAGGATTTGAAACATTTTGGAATGACGGCGTAGTCTGTGATACTGCATCCTTAAAGTTGTTAATTTGTCTGCCCACCATGGTTTAGATCCTGCAGTAATTTTCAAACTGGGATGGAGATTTTTTGCAGCACCTAAACTACCTGCTGCAATATGTTGGCTATCTCATCATAATCCCCAATTGAATGGCCATTTCTAGTTGATAATGGTGGCTAAGCTGTCTTGATTGTAATTCATGGTGAAATAGTTCCCAATCTGCTTTTTTGAGGTTGAATCTTGCTGAAGTACTGGAGTGTTCTCATCATTATGTCAGAATAATTATTTGGTAATACATGTGCTCTCAAAGGTGATAAGCTCATGATCCGACCCTGTTGATTGTCCATAGTTCCAGTCCTGCAACTTTATTTGTTTGAACCCTGCAACAAATGTTAGGTCAATAATGGATGTGCTTTTTGAATTTGCCCTATGGAAGGTGCCTCCATAGTTCTCAATTACAGAAGAGCAATTAATTAGTTAAGCATTAGTTTCTCAAGGTTATCAACCAGAGAATTAGAAGGAGAATTGTTAGTTTGAACCATTGGATTCCATAAGGCATGGTTGTAGATTAAAGTCCCCAAGAAGAACAAAAGGTTGTCAAGCTGTAAGTTTAAGTTAAGAAAGTGACGGACTGTGTGGTGAGAAAGTGCAGGTGTGAGTGGCTTCTCATTGTAGATATGAATAATGTAAAATGGCTCCGCTGGAATATCAACTCCAGGATTTGATAGAATAGAATAGAATAGAATAGAATTTTATTAATGTCCCTACTGAGTCTATGACTATGAAGGACAGCTAAAACTATCTAGACAGCTTTAAGGTTAATAGTAAATTTGTATATAGTTTGTGCTAATTTTTGCCAATAGATGATGAGGGTCATGCCCTATTTTGTTCCTGCCCTTAACAATAGTTCTCTCCACCTTTCTTGATTCTCCCTTCTTATCCATCCCCACCATTCTCATTCTTTGAAGATGCCATCTTCTTGTTGATACTTTAGTCTTCTTGATATATTCAATGGTATTTTCTATCCCAATTTTGGTGTGTAGCAAAAGCTTCATACTTAATTGGTTATTGTTAAGACTATTTATCAGCTGCCTCCGTTCGTGCCTGTAGTTGCTACAGCTGAGTAATAGGTGTTCCGGTGTTTCTCTCTTCCCACATCTACACCTGTCACTATCACTGAGCCCTCGCTTGTACAAGTATGACATATTGTAGCCATGTCCAATTTTGAGCTGATAGAATGCGCTCACCACTTCTCTTGCTGTACCTGATGGTATTTTTATCTTGCCATTAACCTTCCAGTCAAACTTCTTCTCATAGGATGAAGGGTTATATTTTAATCTTTTCTGTTTATTTTTCAGATAATTGAGCCATTGATCCTGAAAGCTGTGGTGAATGAGTGTCCCTGCCATGGCAAAGCTTGTCTCTTCCTTTTCAGGAGGAAGACATGATGCTGCTTTGGCAAGTCTATCTGCCATTTCATTGCCTTCAATACTCAGATGACCTGGAATCCAGTTGAGATTTATTGTTGAATTTCTGCTCTGAATAATCTTTCCAGCTGCTATAGCTCTGAGCTGGCAGGCCTGTCCTGGATTATCAGATGGTTTTTTAAGTCTATACAGGGCTGCCTGGTTATCTGAAAAGACTTGATAGCTATGTCCTGGCAATGTAAGCTGGCTTGCATACTCCATAGCCAGGACAATGGCTTCGAGCTCTCCATTATATACCAGGACCCTTGATCCAATATTAGTTTGAAATTGATGTTGAGTTCTGCTGCAGCTCCCAGATGCTACAAAGCCTAACCCAACACCTGTGCTTTCTGCCATCAATGAGGCATCTGTGTAAATAAATGTTGTGGAGGTCCAGTCAGTTTGTTGGAGCAAAGATTGATGTCTCTCTGCTGCTTCATCCTTGGGGATCCTCTCAATTGTGGTTGTATATGGAAGGGCCTGCCTCCATGGTTTAAAATGAATTGTTTAATCTGTTCTATTCCATCATAATCAATGAGATTTGTAATTGAATTATTGATCCTGCTGAGCTGAGTTGGCTTTTGAAGATCAATATGGCTGTTCACTCCCATGTTTACTGGATGAAATTTGGATAGCTTTGATAGTCTTAGTGCAAATCTTTGCATATTTTTACGAAGTCTAACCCTTGGTGGAGCCAGAGCTGCTTCACCTCCATGGGAAGAATTGGAGCTGTCTTGAAGACACCGAGAATTTTCCGAAGGGCAAGATTCTGTATTTTTGCAGTGCATCTGCTATGTAATTTTGTCCCTTCCACCAGATCACTGAGCCATATTCTGCAATGCTGATAACACAAGCAAGGTAAATTTGCCTCAGGGCAGCTGGTGAGAGACCTTTTTCTGTGTTTGCAAGCCTTGCCATTCTAAAAAACGCCTGGGTTGCCTGAGATGTCCTGATCTGTATATGCTTTCTGAATTTTAGATTCGGGTCAAACCAGATTCCCAGCCATTTCATAGATTGGGATGGTTGCACTGTTTCTCCATGGGGAAGTCTAATTGCCATCTCTTGTGCTAATTTTTTCCTAGTAAAATGCATGAGCTCTGTCTTGACTAGATCAAACTGAACTGCATCTTTAAGCTCAAAGTTGATGATCTTTAAAGCTTCTCTTTCTAGTATTCTTTTATTTTTTTTCAAGCTAGAGCTTGCTATTGTCAGGGTAATATCATCCATGTACGAGATGATTTTTACTGTATTGCTGGTGAAGAGTCCTTGGATATAAATCAGGAAAAGAATTGGAGATATAGGGCTCCCCTGAGGAATACCTGTCTTGATATCACTAAAGCTTTCCTTTTCACCATCAATCTCAAGTTGCAAAGTCCTCTGCTCCAAGAATGAAGCTGTCCAGGTGTCAGGAACTGAGGATAGAGGTTACTGGGTCACAATGGTTGCCATGGGTTACAAATTGAGTAATCGAGTAATAGGAGGTAGACCCTATGAGACCTAGATTGCTCTGGTTACTATGATGTATATATGGAGTGGACAGAGCCGCAGTAGAGGGCCACGTCTTGTCTTCCGTCTTCCACTGGCCTTGTCTACGATCCTAGATTCCCTAGTCCCTCGTCCCTCGTCCTTAGACCTAGTTATAATCACGAATTCATACCTTTGACTCTTGCCTACCTCCTCAGCTGTTACTCAAACCACTTAGTAACCCTCCCGACGCTACCTTTGGCACCCTCGAGTTTGACACCAGGCTATGAGGTTGATAGGCAGCTTCTTTTTCTGAATTATTACCAGCAGTTGATTTCGGGCCACATGATCAAAGGCACCCTTTACATCCATGAAAAGGGTTGAAGTGATCAAATTAAGCTGTCTGTTGGTTTCTACTTTATTAGTAAGAAGTAGTGCTGCATCAACAGCCGACTTCTTCAGGCGGCCCCCAATCTGGGATGGATGTAGCAATTCTGATGTCTCTGCCAAATATCCCAACCCCTTTGCCAAGATTCTTTCCATGATCTTGCCTAGGCAGTTCAGAAGAGAAATGACCCTGTATGCTTTGGGCTGGGAGTAGTCTGGCTTTACTGGCTTCCTTAATATGATCCCAGTTGCCTGCTTCCAGCATTGAGGATGATATCCTGCCTCAAAAAGACTAGAATATACATGGAAGAAGACATTTGGGATGGCTGAATAGGCCTGGCTTATGATTTGATGAGGTATTCTGTCTGGTCCAGGTGTGGTTCCATTGATAGTAGTTGAACATGCACTTTCTAGTTCGAATTTGGTTAATGTTGGCCATGTCCAACTGCCTGGCTGGTAGTTGTCCCATTCCACTTGATCAGCATGGGGAGGAGAGGGAAAGAGTGCATCTCGAAAGGCCTTGCACTTTCCCTCAAAAGATTCCTCAAATGTATTTTCAGCTGACCATATAGAAGGGATACTCATTGATCTTCTCTCCTTGGTATAAGACATGGCTTTGAATATTGATCTGGTGTCATTTTTCTCGAGAAATGTGTTCCAATGCTCTTGCTTGGCAAGTTTAATTGCAGAGAAATATTTGTTCCTGACCTCCAAATAGGAGCTCTTGGCGGCCAGGCTTTCTTTGTTGCTTTTCAAGAATTTATGTTTGATGGACATATCTTTTCTCATGAGTTTCAGCTCTGGCTCCACCATGGCTTTGATATATGATTAAATTTTCAAAGGTACACTAGCTCTGGTGGCATCAGAAATACACTTGTTAGCTCTTCTGCAGCCTGCTCAAGTTGGCAAGAGGATATGATTGCCAGTCCTCAGGTAGTGAATTCCTTCAGAATGGTAATGATTCCCCCTCATTACAAATTTGAAGGGCTTTGCATTTACTTATATTTTCCTTTAAAATAAGATTAAATTTGGCCAGTCTGCCAACTTGAATTTAGTCTTGCTTTTGGCTTTAATATATCATTTAAATTGGATGGTGTCTCAATGGTGAACATATTCCGAAATGATCTGATCCTACATCACCCATTACTTGCCAGTCTTTGACCCTACTAGCAATTCTTGAGGTTGCAATAGTCAAATCAATTACTGTAGCCCTTTCCATATGTGGTCTATGAAATGTACCATCACCTGGGTTATTGATTAGTCCATTCCTTTGGCCTGGATCCATTCAACCAATTCTTCTGAGGGACCAGTTGCATTTGACTCAGGCTCCCACAATGGATGATGAAGGTTGAAGTCCCCTAGGAGGATAGTTTTGGGGCTTATTTGATGATGGTACAGGTGAGCATTGATGGTGCTACCCTCTGACCTGCCTGATCATTTGGTTGTAGATATTGATTAGTTCTATGTGGCTGGATCCATCTTTTAACTCAAGGATTTGAATATCTGGGTCTTGAGGTGAATGATTTGCCAGCTTGATTTTATTTTGGAGTCTCTTGAAGCATAGACCATGGTTCTTGGCCGATGCTGTGCTGGAAACTTGGGAAAGATTTGTATGAATCCATTGTGTTGAACGATCTGGTGTTAGTATAGTCCAGGCTCAGTGGATGTCTGGGTATCAGCCAAGGCTCCTGGACTGCTATGATATCTATTTGAGCTCTACAGCCAGCTGTAGAGCATTTTCAGTTGCTAATTGATTTTTATTTAGGTTAATTTGAAGGACTCGCATATCAGTTGTGTCTGACATTACAATTCCTCCTGATCAAGCTTATTTTTGACTGCAAGGAACACCTCACAGGACTTGGAGTTGGACTGATGTTGACCTGAGCAGTTGGCACACTTGGGGGCCAAGTGGCTGCAGCTCTTTCCTTTTGACTTGCAGATACTGCAGTAGTGTTGCTGAGTGCTGTGATTGTCTCCACAGAGACCACAAACAGCTGATTTCCTGCAGTAACTATCTAGGTGTCCAAATCCTTGGCATTTACTGCATTGAGTTGATGGTGCTACATTGTAGAATTTTTCTACCCTTACACTTATGCCTGCAAGGTAGAGCCTGTTTCGAATGGCTTTATTTGCTTCTTCAGTGGCAAATGCTATGGCCACAGATCCAGCTCTTTTGATGGTTCGATTTTCCCTACTTGAAAGCCAGTAGGGTGTTCCAATTGGTGTAAAGCCCTTATTGAAGGTCTTAATTTCATCCTTAATCATCTCCATTCCATCTGGATTGTCAAAGTCTTGGATAGGAATGCCATGGACAACTACCTTGTGCCATGGCTTGTCTACTTGAGCAAATGTAAATGGGATGAGTTTATCCCATATATCCCTCTTTTCCAGAAGAAAATCAGCAGTGTATTCTTCTGTAGTTGTAATTGATACGTTATTTGCTGTGGTGGAGCTGACCAAGTTGACCACTGGCCCTTTGATTCCTCTATCACTGAATGCCTTATTAAGTGCATTTCGTGCTACTAGGGGTGATGGTATGATGGGTGATTCTGGGCCTCTTACTAGTATTAGCCTTCTAACCTTTTTCTCCACTGGTTTGCTTGGTTTAGCTTGCTGGTTGGCCTGGTTATTCTTTTCCCCCACCAACAACTGTCCATTCTTGAGGCTTAGCATTGTAATTTGCTGATGTTGATGCTAATATATTTGCAAAACTCATGGGGCTGCTAGCTTTTGGTTGAGTTTTGGCTTTTGGTACTACTGGTTCAATGGTTTTTGAGGGACTTGGAACAGCCTCAAGGTCCCTAGCTTTGCTCTCAATTTTTCTGGTTGCTTGTTCCAAGTTGGCTATCTGAGAGGTGATGATTGCTGAAGCTTTGGATAGTTGCCCCTTTTCTGTAAATTCCCTGAAAATTTCAAGGAGATCCAACAATTTGTCTTGCTCATTTTGATTTGTTGTAAGGCTGTATGCCTGGATGATGTTATCCCTTGCTGCTAGAAGTGCATCTTTGGGGGAGTTAAATGATGAATTTTCAGTACCTGCAGATACTAATTGGATTTTTCGATGCAGCTCAGAGTGCTGGTTGAGGCTGCAGCCTCGTTTTCGAGAGTCCCCAGCCAAGTGGGCCCCTGAAAATTTTTTCCCATCATGAGATGGGCCAGCAATTGGATCACTGGAGAAGTCCATGAAAACATCATCAATTGATGAATTGAAAGCTGGAGCTGGGTTAGTGATAGCTAGAGGAGCTGGAAGATCACTCCAAATTGATGATTTTAGGGTTGGTGGGTTGAGATACTGATGGAGGAGGGCTGGATGGTGGAGGGCTGGATGGTGGAGGGCTGGATGGTGGATTCTTAGATGGGGAGGACCCAGAAATCGGCTTTTTCGACATTATCAGCTCGACCAGTGGGTCAAATTGGCTGTAAGATATCTTAATAGATAGCGCTTGAGGTAATGAATCGTAAACAATTGTTTGTTTGATGATAGCTTTCTGTCGCAAAAAGTTATGGACAAAATAGTCAATTTGGAAAATTTGACTAAAACTCCAGGATTTGATAGTCTGGGTCTGATACTAAGTCATACCTGGGCATTACCTGGATCTGGCTTGCCTTCTTGACATAGGTCATGACCCATGGGCGAAGATATTGATGGGTGATAGGTGAAATTACTTGATAAGCTGAATGTAAAATTGGCTGGTATGTCTGTAAGTGAGAGTGATGGAACAAATATGGCTCCTGAACTAAAAGAATGTCTGATTCCCCTTTGATGGACACATCAAAGAGGGACTGCAAGATCTCTCGACCCCTTGCAGTATTGTGTTGGCTAAATTTGATGTGACTCAGCATGCCAATGCTTTGTAATAATCACAGTCTTGTCTTTGAAATGCCAAATGGGTATTTGACTTGCAATTGGCACAATGAACTGCATGGTGTACACAGCTCTGAGTTGCCTTGCATGTTGAGCATTGGTGATCCATAGTCATGTGTGCTCCCAAACCGATAGCACACACTGGTGTATTTTTGCAGCCAAGCTGATGATGGCCAAATGCAAGACATTTCTTACATTGGGTCCTCTGAGTAGACTGTTGGTAATTTACTACCTTGAGCAGACGTCCTCCAATGAGGACACCTTCTTTGAGAAGGTGTTCTTTTTCCTGCTCAGTGGTGACTGAAAATGTTATAGAGGCTTTACTTCTCTGTTTAAAAGTTCGACTTAGCCATCTTGGTTGGCCTTGTGTCATAATATTATCATTGAAAACTTCAATCTCCTCATTGATGTGTTGTATTGGAATACAGGTAGGGACACCATGAACCACTAGTTTTGGCCAGTGGGTGATTTTCTGAGCCTTTTGAATGGGCCAATCTGAAAATACAGACTCACACATATTATTTTTTTTTTTTTTTTTTAATTCATAGTGTATTCAGCTATCTAGCTATGACACGTTTATAACTTCTAATTCTAAGCTTCCCCTCCTTACTAAAAACCTCACATCCTTTCAAAATACTTTATATCCCATTTATATGTCCTAATTTAACTCCCTTTATGTGCTGCCATGCACTTGGATGTATCGAAATATTTAAGTAGTGCCTCCTTCCCCCTTCTTGTCCGGAATAGGGTAGGAAGTGACCTTGGCCATATGCCCTGAAAGCATTTATTCCTTTGATCTTTGAATTTTGGACATTGTAACAACAGGTGCTGCACATTTTGCCTATCTTTTCCCCCAAAAATTGCAGATATTGTCCTGGACCTTTCCAATCATATGAAGGTAGACCCTTGTATTTCCCACTCCAAGTCTTGCCTGAAAGAATCCAGATTCAGTTTCCCTGCTGTGGCCTTGGAATCTAAATAGTCTGAAAGAGAAATTTGGTTGGTTAGTCTGGGCCTGGAGCCTGTAGTACTTGCCAAGTCCTTTGGACTTTCGACCTTCCTCCTCATGCCAGAGCTCCATATCCCAATATTTTTTCCATGCTTCAAGAATCCATCCCCTAGCCTGATGCTTGATGAATGAATGAGAGGTATGGTGGTCCTGTTTCACCACTGCCTGGTTTCGACCTCCTGCAGCTAGCCTATCAGCCAGCTCATTTCCTTCTATGCCAACATGAGCTGGACACCATTGAAGATGAACTGTGCATTGTTGACATATCAATCTAATCTGGTGAGAGAATTGATTGCTATTATGCTGGATTCGAAGAATGCTTGCCTGGCTATCAGTAAAAATATGTATAACTTTATTAGCAAAATATTTTTTCACATATTTTGCTGCTTTCAAGATACAATAGGTTTCGGCATCTGTGATACCCATAGAGTCACCAAGGTTGTATGAAAAGCATTTCATCTCTCTGGTGATAGGTAGGTATATCACAAATCCTATGCTGCTCCCAGTTGTCTTTAAAAGCGATGCATCAGTGTAGACTATAACATCATTCAAATGGATATCCTTGATTTGCTGGATGTGGGATATTATTGTTGTTACCTTTGAGTGATTGGAGATAGTGGTATTTATATTGGATTGATGCCATGGTGGAATCCAGAGGGCATTTAGCTGAGCTAGATTTTTTAGAGAAGCCAATGGCTTCAAAGTACTTCCAATCCTAATCAACTGGGTCACTGGTTTATCAATGTAGGTCAGTAACCCAAGGTCAATCGTCTTCATGCTTGCCAGTTCATCTTCCATGGGGTTGAACAGATGTTCCTGGATAGGGTGGTTCCTTTGAAGTCGAAGAATCCTTCGTCCAAAGTAAATTGCTTGCTTATAATGTCGAACCTTTGCTGGTAAAATTGAGGCCTCAACCTCCAATGCTTTAACAGGACTACCTCGGAAAGCCCCAGTGATCGATGGCAGTGCCTGATTCTGAAGCTTCTGACATCTGTTTGTTAGTATTCCACTGCCCCTCTTTCCATGCCAAAGAACTGAGCCATAATCAAGTACTGAAGTGACGCAGGCCAGGTAAAGTTGTCGAAGGGCATGACAGTGTAGTCCTCGAGTAGTTGAGGCTAGGCTCCGGATCCTTCTGAGGGCCCCATGAGCTAGCTGCAGTCTCTTATCCACATGTGTCTTTAAATTGAGCTTCCTATCAAACCAGATCCCTAACCATTTGACAACCTCCTTTGGCTCTATAGTTGGAAGCCCTGGTAAGCTCAAGGCTGAAGTAGGTGCCTGGTATTGACGGCCAAAGTGAATCAGCTCCGATTTTTCCATCTCAAAATTCACTGACAGCTTTCTTGCACCCTGCAATAGCTCCTCAGTAATTTCCATCAGGGTCCTAATCTTCGTATTGATTGAAGTTGATGAAACTGAAATAGCAATATCATCTATGTAGGACAGCTGAAGGAAGTTGTTCCTGTGTATGGCTGGAAGAAGACATCTGATGGAAAGAAGGAAAAGCATTGGTGATATTGGGCTACATTGGGGAGTCCCAGTCACTTGAAACACCTTGCTTAGCTGTCCATCAAAGAGAAGCTGCATTGTTCTTCCAGCTAGAAATGAATTGACCCAGGATATAAGACCTAGAGGTAGCTGTAAGGACCGCATTGTTTGCATTAAAGCTGCAGGTTGCAGCCTATCAAAAGCTCCAAGGATGTCCAAGAAGATTGTTGAGACAAGTCGTTTGCTGGCCAGATTCTGCTCCACAAATTCTTGAAGCAAGAGGGCAGCATCAATAGCTGACCTTTGCTTACGGCCTCCCAGTTGGCTAGGGTGTAGCAGATCTGTTGTGTTAGCAATATATGACAATCTGTTGGCAAATATTCTTTCCAGTAATTTGGACAGGCAGGGCAAGAGGGAAATGGGTCTGTAAGCCTTAGGTGCACTGTAGTCCATTTTGTTCCTCTTGGGGATGATGATACCCACTGCCTGTTTCCATTGCTCAGGATGCTTTCCGCTTTCAAATAAGCATTTGTAGGCCTTGAAGAAGAAATTAGGTATAGTTGTGATGGCTGACTTCATAATGGTCCAATCCAGACAATCATGACCTGGGGCAGTTATCTTTTTTGGTGTGGCATGTATCATCTCATCAATAGTGAGTTCAGGCCAGTCCCATTTTCTTTCTATTTCATTCCTTGTTGTCACATAGTAAGAGGTTGAAGGAATGAATTCCTCTGCCTCGGCTGAAAGGGATGAAGTTTGGAGACTTGGGAATAGTGTCTGGGCCAGAGCCTCACTTTTGGCTTCAAATGTTGTTGCTTTAGCTGGCTGAGATTGGTGCTTTGGTGTACAGACCAGGGTTGGGATTATTCTTGATTGATAATTTTCAGGCCTTGAGTATTTGTAGGCAGTGAATATCATTTTGTCCTTGGCTGATGCTAAAAAGTTCATCCAGTGTTGGTGCTTGGTGTGCTGAATATGTTGAAAATATTTATTCCTTGCAGCTCTAGCCTTGTCCATAATGTCAGTGTCATGGTCCTTCTTCTCTTGGCGTCGAAGCTTATGGAATGAATGTCGAAGTAAAGCAAGGTCCTTGGTCCACCATGGCTTTGATCTTGGTGTGACCTTGAATAACGGAATTGACTCTTGAGCAGCAGCTTGCACCACCTCTTGTAATAAGGAGGCAATGAGATCTACATTGTGGCACATGATGGCCTCTTCCAATTGTTGTTGCATTAGTCCTTGCTGATGTAAAATATGTGCCTTGAATAGATTCCAGTCTGCTTTCTTGACATTAAACCTGGTGGGGAGTTGGTTAGTATTTCTGTTAGTATTCAGTGCTTCATCCAGGCTAGAGTCCATTAAACAAGTGTCAAAGAGTATCACTTCATGATCTGATCCAGTAGATTCCCCATATTTCCAGTTGCCCCACCTAAGGTGTTTGAATCCTATAGCAAAGGTAAGGTCAATGATGGAGGTGCTTTTTGAATTAGATCTGTGAAATGTCCCTCCATACTGTTCAATGACTGATGGTGAGTTGAGGAGCTGGGCATTGGCATTATCCAAGTACTGGGCCAGCTCATTGGCAAGAGGTGTGTTGTTCTGGACAAGTGGATTCCAATATGAATGATGCAAGTTGAAATCTCCGACAAATAGCATGGGCTTGTCCAGTGTTAGTTGTAGGTCCAAGAAGCGTTCCACTGTGAGCTTGGTTGAGTAGTGGGAGGTCGGCTTCTCATTGTAGATGTGAACCACATAGAATGATTCACTGGATAGTTCTACCTCCAGAATTTGAAGGTCAGGGTCTGTCACCAAGTCATATCTAGGGGATACTTGAAGCTGGCTAGATTTCTTGACATAGGTAAGGACCCTGGGCCGCAGATTAGTGTTGAGAACTGGTGGTATGAGGTTAAAAGCTGAGTGGTTTATAGGTCGAAAAGATTGTGATGGTTGGTGATGGAACATGTATGGTTCCTGCACAAAAATAATGTCGGATTCCTCCTTGAGGGCTACCTCAAAAAGTGACTGCTGGATCTCTCGACCCCTTGCAGTATTATGTTGACTGAATTTGAGTGTATCTAGCATGTTAGGGCTTTGTAGTTATCACAGTCTAATCTTTGAAACGCCAGGTGGGTGTTGGACTTGCAGTTTGCACACTGCACTGCATGGTGGATGCAACTCTGAGTTGCACTACAAGTATTACACTTGTGGCTGTTGGTGTAATGTGGGCCAAGACAGATGGCACACACTGGAGATTTCTTTCACCACATGGAGTGGTGGCCAAATGTCAGGCATTTTCTGCACTGAGTCTTCTGAGTTGATTGTTGGTAGCTAACTACCTTCAAAAGTTGTCCTCCAATGAGCACCCCAGTCTTAATCAACCTAGTCTTCTGCTCCTCAGTCTTCACACAAAATGCCACTGAGGCTCTCACCAATTTACTTGGTGATTTTGTAAGCCATCTGGCCTGGCCTTGTGTATTGATCCCATCATTATAGGTCTCAATCTCCTCATTTAATTGATGAATGGGGATACAAGTTGCAACCCCATGTACCACCATTTTCGGCCAGCTGGTAACTTTCTGGGCCTTCTGAATTGGCCATCCTGCAAAGACCACTTCCCATTTTTCTTGATCCAAAATGAGCTCTGTTGGAGAGGCATCTATACAACTTAGGACCAGGTTCCCCTTTGGTGATGTATGGACTCTTGAAATAGCCCTTTTCCCTAGGATCTTATTAATCCTTTCTCTGATAGTAAAAGCCTGGTAATTTGGTAGACTGCAGCCTGACTTGGTTACCAGGGTGATGACATTCTCAGTGTCAATGATTTTTGCAGCTGTAGCTGGAGCTGCATTGGTGGTTGAAGTAGTAGCTGCTGGAATGATAGACCTAGTATTTGTAACTTCGCTTGTGCTGCTATTGATTGTTGCAGCAGCTTTTCGACTGAGCACCTTCATGACTGGCCGAGCTGGAGTAACAGTGGCTGGCTTGTTATTTGGGATTCCCACCCTGACCTTCTGTGCATATGAAGGTGCTGCTGGTACCACAGGTTGAATCTGTGGTGTTGGTGGTGTATGACTTGGTGCTGGGTTAATTGGTTCAGGAGATGAGACCTGGACTGGTGGTCTAGTAGTTATCACTTTCCCCTTCTCAGTAAAGCTTCGAAAAACCTCAATGAGGTCCAAGACTGCTACCTGCTTATCTTTGTCACCTGTAATACCATAAGCCTTAACTAATAAGTCACGTGCTTCAAAATTTGCTGTTTCAAAAGTATGTTTAGTGCTGTGTGGAGCAGCAATTTTGACCATTTTTGATGGTTGAGGGTTGGTGTGGTTGGTAGCTGAAATACCTCGTTTCCGAGGTTGATCAGCAAATGGGGTTTTGATAAATAAGTTTTTTGACCCAAATCAGTTGAAGTGATTGGGTCACTGCTAAAAATGTCAATCTTAGATGTCAAATTGACAGGTCGAACAGAAGTAAGGAGCCTTGAAGGCTTTGGTGATAGACCTGTATTCCAGATTGATGAAGATAGTCTAGGGACATCTGTCATGTCCATTTCTGGTGATGAAGGCAGGCTTGGTAGGCTCCCTGGTGATGAGGGAGACTTTTCAGCCATATTTTTGTTGTTTATTGCTGACATAAGCAGCCGGAAAAGGAACAGAGAAAAACAAAATGAAAATTTATTTTATTTAGATTTTTAATTGAATTTAATTGAAAAAAATCACGTGACTAACGCGTTAGATCACGTGATGATGCGTCACGCGTTGAGCCTTGGCAAGGCTGGGGTGAAAATTTTTCGTCCAGAGGGTCGAAAATTGTGTTTTGGTCAAAAAATAATGTAATTGGTGGATGCAGATGTCGAAAAAAATATCAATCGAAAGCTAAAGACAATGCGAAACCGAATTTCTAGTTTATATTGTCGTATCTAATAGAGGGCGGAAGTTGTGGTCGAAAAGGCGATTTTCGAAAGATTGGTGACGTGAGACTCACACTTGTCTTGGTCTAGGAGAAGCTCAGTTGGTGATGAGTCCCAGCAGGTGAGGACTAGATTTCCCTTGGTAGAAGTGTGGACTCTGGAAATTGCCCTCTTCCCCAGTAATTTGTTGATGCTTTCCCTAATAGGGAAAGGCTGATAACTTGGCAGGGTACTGCCAGATTTGGTAATAAGTGTCACCACATTTTCAATGTCAGGATTGACAGTTACTTGGTTTGTACTTTTGGTTGTTTTGGGGTTGGAGTCAATGTTGTTTTGGTCATTTGCAGCTGAGACTGTTACTGCCATATCTGGAGTGGTTGGTTTACTTTTGCCACAGTTAACGTTACGGCTGAGGACTTTCATGCCTGGTTTGGATGGTAATTTAATTTCTGGTTGGACACTTGGGATACCTTCCCGAAGTTTCTGCGTGTAAGATGGGGCAGCTGGTGCCTTTTGAGTGCTTTTTGACACTTTTTCTATCTCAGGTTGAATGTCCCTGACTGTTTGCATTAAATTGACCTTGCCCTCCTCAGTAAAGGTCCGAAAAACCTGGATAAGGTCCAGAACTGCTGCTTGTTTCTTTTTATCATTTGTGAGGCTGTATGATTTGACCAGGAGGTCTCGAGCCTCAAAGATGGCAGTTTCAAATGTGTGTTTGATGGTGCAAGGTGCAGAGATCTTGACCATCTTGGTTGGCTGTAAATTGGCATGAGTGGTAGCTGAAATACCTCTTTTTCGAGATTGATCAGCAAAAGGTGTTTTGACAAATAAATTTTTGGTACCCAGATCTGTAGATGTGATTGGGTCACTACTAAATAGATCAATTTTTGTTGACAATTTAAGTGGTCGAACAGAAGTTAAAAGCCTTGAAGGCTTAGGTGATGCATCTTTGTTCCAGATTGATGAAGACAACCTGGGGGCATTTGTCATGTCAATTTCTGGTGAAGAAGGTAGACTGGGAAGACTCCCTGGTGTAGAGGGAGTATTTTCAGCCATTTTTATGTCTTTAACTGCTGACATAACCAGGAAGATGACTGAACCAAAATAAAAATTTAAAAAATATTTTATCCTGATTTAAAAATGAATTTTTAAGAATAGAATCACGTGACACTGAGACTAGGTCACGTGACAGAGCGCCAAAGCTGGGTGAAATTTTCACCCAGATAGCTGAAAAATCGTGTTTTGGTTGAAATATGCTGTTATATTGGGATGCAAATATTGAAAAGTATATATATCTAATGCTGATGAGTCAGCCAACCCGAAAATCGAATTTATAAAAGCGTATCTGATGGTGGGCACAAGTTGTTGATGAAAAGGTGGATTTCGGAAGTTTGGTGATAAGGACCATAGGGTCGAAAATCAGGATTTTGTCGAAAAATGTTGCAATATTGGGCCGTATATGTCAGAAAATAGATCAATTCAAAGCTGTTGATGATGCGAAGCCGAATATTGTGTTTAAATTGCTGTTGCTGATGATCGGCAGAAGTTGTTGATGAAAGGCAATTTTCGGAAGTATGTTGGTGTCGGATCAATTGCTTCATCCAAGCCAAATGGGGGGTCGTAAACAGAGGTCAACTCTAGATGCAGCTCTACTCCTTCAAAACTTTGTAGAGAAAAATACAAAGAGCCGGAAAATAGTATCCACAGTTTTCTTGGATATATTAGGGGCCTTTGATCGACTTAAGCCAGACGCCCTTTAGATTAGATTAGATTAGATTAGAATTTTTATTATAGTCCTAACTGAGTCAATGACTATAGAGGACTCCTAGAATCTACATATAAGATACTAGCTACATTTTTTTGTTATATTCCAACTAAACAATTTTCAACTATGTTCTTCTGGACAGTGAGGGTCGAGTGTTATGAATCTTACTTATGGACTGGATTACGGAGCTGTTAAGCTACAGAGGTCGAGTCAGTTTCGGCAAGATAAAGATTTCAAGGGTGCAGGTAAATCACGAATAGTTAATCAAGTAGATATATTAAGTTCTGATTATCGAAGGGTATAAGGTCGTGTATCTTAAAACAAAAGTTGTTCGAACTAAGGAGCAAATTCTAAAATTCCAACCAACATAATCTACGCCCCATTTGCCTAGCCCTAACCAAATTTACGAAATAGTCCGTGCGCCACCCAATCCAAATTACCTACAACTAATTCATAACATCGAGCCCTATTTAAAATTTAAATTGTTTGTATATTATTTTCCCCATAACCTTTTATTTTAAGATCTTCTTTCCATTTTCAAAACTAGTTTATTCTTGTTCGGAATTTTCCTCCCTTCTTTCCAGATGCCATGCCCTAGTTGATATTCTAGTGCTGTCAATGAATTCTATTAATTTTTCTATCCCTATTTTAGTATGAAGGAGCAACCTCATTGTTAGATTATTTCCATTCATTTTCTTTACTAGTTCTTTTCTCTTGTGTTTGTAATTACTGCAGCTGAGTATAAGATGGTCTGGCGTTTCACGCTTACCACATCTACACTTGTCATTGGTTGTCTTTCCCTGTTTGTAAAGGTAAGCCTTGTTATATCCATGGCCTAGCTTGAGTTGATAGTAAGCACTGGATACAGCCCTTTTTGCTACTGATGGAACCTGAATCTTATGGTTTATTTTCCAGTGGAATTTTTTCTGATACTTTAGAGATCTAGGATGTATTTTTCTATCATTACTCTGAAGGAATTCCAGCCATTGTTTTTGAAAATTCTTCTTCATTTGAGCTCTTATCATTGCAAAACTTTTCTTATTGTTTCTGGGAGGCAGTTTTGATGCGTCTTTTGCCAATTGATCTGCAATTTCATTACCTTCAATACCCAAATGTCCAGGAATCCAGTGTAATGAAATTGAAGCATTTTTATCTGTTATTAGGTTTGCTGCATTCAAAGCTCTTATCTGGCAGGACTGCCCAGGATAGTCTGAAAGAGTTGCCAGCCTTTGTAGTGCTGCCTGGTTATCAGAAAATATTTCAAAATGATGACCTGGGCTGCACCTTGCACTAGCAAATTCCAGTGCTTGTGTAATTGCTTCCTATTCTCCATTGTAGACTAAATTTTTGTCACCAATATTTGACATTGATTTGTATGTGAGCTGACCAATGCTATTGGTGGCTACAAATCCAATCCCAATTCCGATGCTTTCCTTATGTGATGAGGCATCTGTGAAAATGTGTTTTGTTTTTGCCCAATTAACACTATTGTAATTCAATTTGTAATATTCTGCCAATTTGTCTTTGGTATCATCTTTTATATGAACTTTATATGATGGCTTTGAAATCCATGGTGGGAAGGCTTGGGGAATTTTCTCCTCATGTTCAGTCCCATCGAGCATCAAATCTTGAATGTATTTCATTCTCATTATTTGGTTTGGTTTTGGAAGAATAAAATCTTTCTCCTGCATCTGAAGGATTACAGGATGGTTTGTTGGTAACTTTAACATCCTGAACGCAAACTTTGACATATTAGCTCTCATTCGGATTCTGGGTGGTTGTAAACATGATTCAACCTCCATGGGGAGAATTGGTGAAGTCCTAAATACCCCAAGAATTTTCCTCATGGCTAAATTTTGAAGTTTCTGCAGTGATGCCACAATAAACTCCTGTCCCTTCCACCAGACAGCTGATCCATAATCCGCAATACTTATAATACAAGCAATGTAAATTTGTCTCATAGCTGCTGGTGAAAGTCCTCGTTCAGTATTACCTAATCTAGCCATTCTGAAAAATGCCTGTGTAGCCTGGGCTGTTCTAATGGAGACATGTCCTCGAAATTTGAGTCCTGGATCAAACCAGATACCCAACCAACAGATGGAGTCTTTAGGGATTACTTGTTGTCCATCAGGTAAGGTTAATGGGTAGTTTCTTGATGCTTTCCTGTTAGTGAAGTGCATCAATTCTGTCTTTGATGAGTCAAATTGAATGAAGTTGGATTTAGCTGTTTCAAAAAGCTGGTTAACTTCTCTCTCGAGGATTCTGATGTTTCGCTTCATGCTTGTTGAAGCAGTGGTGATAGCAATATCATCCATATATGAAAGGACATGGGCAAGTCTTGATTTGAGAATGTCTCTGATGTAAATGAGGAATAAAATTGGTGAGATAGGGCTGCCTTGTGGGATTCCAGTCTTGATACCTTTTATTGCCTCTTGTTCCCCATCAAATTTCAGTTGAAGTGTTCTATAGTCTAAAAATGAAGCTACCCAGCATATCAAGCTCACTGGAAGCTTGAGCTGTTGGAGCACCTTCAAAAGTTGGTTCTTGGCTACATGGTCAAATGCTCCTTTGACATCCAGAAATATGGTTGATGAGATCAAGTTCATTTGTCAATTTGTCTCAACCTCATTTGTCAAGAGGAGTGCTGCATCAATGGCTGACTTTTTGAGTCTCCCCCCAATCTGAGAGGAGTGCAAGAGATGAGTGGTCTCAGCAAGATAGCTAAGCCTCTTGGCAAGAATTCGTTCACTTACTTTTCCTAGGCAGTTAAGGATGTTAAATATTGTTAAATATTGATCACAATTGATGGGAGCAAGGTGTCAGTTGAATACTTCTATAATGAAATCGTATCTATGTTCATTTTCTTATTCTTTCTAACTACAGGATTTACTAGGCTTTTAATACTAAGTCACAGAGAACGCTAGTGATAAATCATGTGGCAACTTGTTGAGGCAAAGAATCTAATCGCGGCTTCCTTACGAACTGTACTCCCTCAACACACCCCTGCAGTTCGAAAGGCCAAGATTTTCACGATGTTTCTCAAATGAGGGTCGTGCTAGTGGTTTGGTCAATATGTCTGCGATATTTTTGCTAGTTTCGACGCTGTGTAGCTTGACAACCCCTTGATCACACTGTTGTTGTATCCAAAAGTGTTTTCTTTGGATGTGTAATGCCCGTTTATGTGACTCAGGGTTTTCTATAACCCGTGTAGACGCCGAATTATCTATCCAGATATTTATTGGCCCTTGCACAATTCCTAGGTCTTCGAGCAGATCTCTTATCCAAATTCCAGCTTGTGCAGTTTTACAAGATGCAACTAATTCGGATTCCATTTCTGATAAGGTTGCTCCGCGTTGTGGCTCAGAAATCCATTTAATAGCGCCACCAGCCATGAGGTACACCCCCCCTGTTGTAGGGCAGCCAACAGCTGTATTTGTTCCATTACCTGCATCCGTAAATCCGGTGGTCTCAATAGTTGCTGCTCCTTGACACCGATCATATAAAATACCTAGTTTTGCCGTGCCCTTAAGATACCAAAAAATTTTGATCACAGCGTCCCAATGTACACGTGATGGTCTTACATTGAATTGGGCCAATGTATTCACAGCAAATGCAATATCTGGACGGGTAGCTATAGCTGCATACATTAGCAAGCCAATGGCTGATCGATATTTTGTTGCATCAATCAGTTCTTCAGTCTCTGTTGCAAGAATGAGTTTGGTGTGAGGTGACATTGGAATATCCGATGTGTATTCATGATTCAGGTCAAAACGCTCAATTATTTTTTTTAATGTACTGCTCTTGAGAAAGACAAATGGTGAACCAGTAATGGGGATCCCACCATCAAATTAAAGAAACCCAAATTAGAATGGAAAAGATAAGTTGTATTTAAATAGTCTGTCCTACATAGTTGTAAACTCAAATAGGACATAAATGGATTATTATTGAGAAAGACAAATGGAATGATTTTTTTCAACCACTTCAATTTCAATACCTAGCATATACTTTGGAACACCTTGATCAGTAGATTCGAATTCCTGGTGTATTTGTCGTTTGATTTGACTCATGTCTTTCTGCGATTTTGACAAGATATACATATCGTCAACCCAGACACCTACGATATCAAATCGATTTTGGTCTTTTCGTGAGTACACGCAGTGTTCCTTTGTCGCTCTTTGGAATCCAATATCTGTGAGGAATTTGTTTAGCCTTTTATTCCATTCTCGCCCTGCCTGTTTCAAGCCATATAATGATCGACGTAGACGGCATACTTTGCCATCGCCACTATTGTATCCTGGAGGCTGTCTCATGTATATTTCTTCTTCAATGCTACCGTTTAGGTAAGCACCTTTAACATCCATTTGATTGGCTATAAGTCCTTGTATAACTTTGATCGCACACAGAATCCGTAGAGTATCCAATCTCATCACTGTGGAAAATGTCTCTGAATAATCTTGGCCAGGTATTTGAGAAAAGCCTTGGGCCACAAGTCGCGCTTTGTATCTCGAGAGATCACCATTTTCATCGAATTTCTTGACAAATACCCAGCAACTGCCTATCGCTTTTCTTCCAGCTGGAAGGTCACAGAGTTCCCAAGTCCCATAATTCTGATGTAATAGAAGTTCGTCCATGATAGCCATTTCCCAATGTGGCCATTCACTTGATCTTTTTGCCTGGTCTATACGGTCGGGGACCTGTGTATCGTATGCCGTAAACCCGCAAAGAATATCGCGAGTTACGCCTACATTTTTGGTATAACCTGCGTGTAAATCAGTAGCTTGTTCTGAATTTGTTTTATTTTTGCCACTGGAATATTTTGGATCATGCAGCTTCGAGTAATCTATTTGCTTTCGTTCACGGAGTCCTGTTCTTCTAGGTATAGGTAGGTTTGATTGTGTTTCATTTTTAACAGGCTTGTCTTGCGTTTGAGGTCCCACAATATTCTCATTTGATTCGTTATTATGAATGGAGCCTTCAGTATCCACTTTCGTGACAGGTGATTCAAGATTGATATAATTTTTAGCCTCTCCCTCAATTGAAGAATCATCAAGGTCCGAAGAATTATTTTGATAATCTTCAAATTCTGTGGATCCATTTGATGAAGATTTGAATTGGAAGTTTCTTGATATCATAATTTTGTTTAAATTTGCCTTGAAGTACCGCACTGAACGTGATCCATCATTGAACCCTGTGAAAATAAATTGTTTTGCTTTTGGGTCAAGTTTTGAGGTTCTATTTTCGTCTAGGATCCAAACTTTAGAACCAAATTTGTATAGGTGACTGAGATCTGGTCGCCTTCCTGTCCACATCTCGAAGGGAGATTTACTGTCTGGGTTTGAATTTGTTGACACTCGATTTCTGATGTAGTTCATATGAAGAACAGCTTCTGCCCAAAGATTTTTAGGTATATTTTTCTCTACTAACATAGCTCTTGCGCCTTCTACAAGTGTCCTATTGAGTCGTTCTGCGGTTCCATTTTGTTGTGGAGAATAAGGTGCTGTTAATTGGTGCTCAATTCCGTGTGCTTTTAAAAAAGAAGAGACAGCCAAAAACTCGCCTCCATTGTCACTACGCACACTCTGAGGTGGTTTTCCAGTCTGGTTTGTTATCCAGGCAATATGATTTTTGATTGCATTAGCTGCATCGCTTTTCTGTTTCAAGAACTCGATAGTAGTGTAGCGGGTTTTATCATCTATGAAACAAATAAAGTATGATTTACCCCCTAGTGATTGAACGCTTGAGGGTCCCCACAGGTCTGTATGAAATCTTTCTCCTCGACAAGTGGAACGAGAGCTGCTTATGTTTTTGAATGGGAGCTTTAATGCCTTTGCTGCACGACATGAATCGCATTGTATTTTTGCAGGCGATTTTTGATCAATTGGCAACCCCGTAACATGGTTTCCAGAAATAAGTTTTTTCATTGACGTGACAGATATGTGACCTAGTCTCCGGTGTACTTCATCCCAGCTGAGGTATTTTGCAATATTTGCAATTTGACTCTTGTCATGTGTGAGCACCCGTTCGTTAAGAAAATATATATTGTGTTTACGTATACAGGTTGCAAGACATTTTAGATTAGAATCCATCAGTTTACATCCATCTTCTTGGATAGTAAATTTACCACCTTTATTTGTGAACTTTCCAATGGATAGGAGAACATTATTAATAGTGGGAACCCATTTTGCAATTAGTCACAATTAGCTTTGAGATGCAATTTCCAACTGTGGCTTCAATAATGACGTCCCCGGTTCCATGTGTCAAAGATGCCCCACCTATTCCAATTATTGTTTCCTTGTTAGGCTGAAAATTTATCAACATATTTCGATCAGGTACCACATGAATAGAAGCTCCGGTATCCACTATTATTTGGATACTTCGGTGACCATTGTCTTGGTTCCCAGGTGTAGCGGTAAATACATAGCCAACTTCGAGAATTTCCTCTTCTTGTGAGGTATTTGAAATAACTGAGTTGGCGTTGGATAATGTATTTTGTCTTGCTTTGTTTAGCTTTGTCTTTTGGCTTCTTTGTTTAGAACCTTTGCCATGCGCGCCGCCTCCTGATGACCAACATGATAGCCACCCATGTCCAGCTTTATGACAATTGTAGCATTTGCCATCGATATCGTGTTCTGGTTTTGGCATTTGGTTTTCATCGGAACTTCTCACCGGAAGATTGCGGGCGACATTAGCAAACTGTAAGTCTTCATCTTCTTGTGCTAATCGTCGATTGTTTTCTTCACGGATGAGTGAAGAAATTTCTGCAGATTGGAGTTCTTCGACATTTTGGAGACACGCGAAAATTGTGGAGCGCCAGTTTTCCCAAGAGGACGGAAGTCCACTTAGAAGCAATAGAGCGAAGTATTTGTCAGAGAAGTCTTCTCCTAGTCTAATAATTTCTTCGTTTGCTGTTTCTTGTCTCGCCACGTAGTCTGCAACATCTGATCCTTCTGAACAATTAGTCTTAATCAGATTTTTGAGGGTGACAAGAATGGTAGTAGCTTTTCTTGGGCGATAAATGTCGTTGAGGAGCTTCCAAGCGCCAACTGGATCAGTCGGACGCATTTTAACAAGTTTAGCCCATTGATCTTGGTGAATAGTTTTCTTCAGGTAGTGATGTGCTTGCCTTGCTTCTCTGTCCCATGCAACTTGCTGTTTTGATCTTATGGATATTTCGGTTGCGTCTTTTGACTTTAGGTCCGGGGGGCGAGGGTATGAGCCATCAAAAAACCTCCAATAATCAAACACATCCAGATCATTTCGAATGGTATCACTCCAGGCTAGCAAATTTTCGCTGCCGCTAAGTTTTGCGTCACCATAACTGTAGAAACAGTTCTGAGCCACTTTATCTCCGGTACTAATAGACTCGGGGTATTTGTCCCAGTTGTTCGACATGTTTGATGATTTCAATAGATCAATCTTCTTTTCTATATTTCACTGATCACCGAATTGGTGCTGATAACGCTTGTTAAATATTGTTAAATATTGATCACAATTGATGGGAGCACGGTGTCAGTTGAATACTTCTATAATGAAATCGTATCTATGTTCATTTTCTTATTCTTTCTAACTACAGGATTTACTAGGCTTTTAATACTACGTCACAGAGAACGCTAGTGATAAATCATGTGGCAACTTGTTGAGGCAAAGAATCTAATTGCGGCTTCCTTACGAACTGTACTCCCTCAACAAAGGAGTGAGATTACACGGTATGCTTTTGGTTGGCTGTAGTCTGGCTTGCCTGGCTTCCTAAGAACTGCTCCTGTAGCTTGTTTCCAGCACATTGGGTGATATCCCACATCTATGAGTTGGGAATACAACTTGAAGAATATTTCTGGAATTGCTTTGAATGCCATTGTTATTATCTCATGTGTGATTCCATCTGGCCCAGGTGTCTTCCCTTTGATGTTAGTAGAAAAGGCATTTTCCAATTCTTCTTTTGTGAGTTTTGGCCAATTCCAATTTCCAGGCTGATATCTTTCCCAATCAGGTGGTGAGCAGGCAGGTGGTGTTGGAAAAAGAGTGCTTCGAAAGCTTTTACATTTATCCTCAAATGATTGCATAATTACCCCCTCTTGATTTCTTATAGGTGGGTGTTATGGTGTGTCAAGGGATTTGTCAGGAGCTAGCTTAGTAAATTAGCCGACCCATGTACATAGAATGTATAGAACCCACACATTCAATTAGATAGAAAAAACCAAGTCTGCACACATTAGCTCATTGCTCCCATCTCACATATTCGTTCTCCTTGTACATCGCCAGTCACCTTTATTTGTCTATCAAGATATCTTCCGCAAGCTCATAACTATAACAGGTTATGAGCCCGGGCTCGTCAACAACCATGATAAATACAGATTCAGACAAGGTGACCTTAAGGAAAGGAGTTCCATTCAACCAGTGGAAGAGCAGCTTACAAGCAAGACTCAGTATACTTGATGTCGTAGGACATGTCTTTCATGATGTCCCAGGCATAGACCCTATTACCCAGCCATCTAAGCCGAAGAAAATAGATGAAAATGAAGACGCAGCAATGAATCACAAGAAGGCACTTGCGAAATGGTCGCATGGTGAGTTTCGTGCAAAAGATGCGATCGTCACTCGGTTGAGCCCAGAGTTGGTCCCCGAAGACTACGACCAGATCACTGCGAAACAGTTGTACGACGAGCTAGCCAAAACTAGAATAACAACAGCCTCCGCACGTATGAAACTGCTCTTGCCAAATTGTTAGAAACTAGATTCACTGCAACTGCAGATGAATACTGCGATGTGTTCCTTAAGCGGCTGCAAAGTGTTAACAATGCAGCTTCAGTTATGGCAGCTGCAGATGAATCAGCAATGGCAGAAGACTACAAAGTCCATAAAGGACAAGCAGCAGCTTTATTTGTTTTTGGCACAAAAGAGGTGGAGTGGCTTGACATCTGGAGAGGCACGAAGACTCGAACTCTAAAAAATACCCTTGCACCACTGGATTATATGATGTCCACACTGCGAACCGAGGCCGGAGTCCGAAGCCAAGCACCTAAAATCGCCATGATGGCTGCTCCACAACAACAAGATGTTAATAAACCAGATCCAGAAGCAACATGTAGGCTGTGCTGGCACAAGCATAAAAACAAGTATTGCTACAAGCAACATCCGGAATTGGCAGTTGGACCTAAAGCAGAAAAGTGGCTGAGTAAAGGAAAGGGCAAGGGTAAAGCAAAGGCATCCATCCAGGAGAATATCGAAGATGGTGAATCTGAATATTCAGAAAGTGTAAACATATCTGCAGCAGCTATAAGTGGAAATAAAATGCCTTTCATATATGATACCGGTGCATCGCACCACTTTGTGAGCATGAAATCTGCCTTTATTAACCTCCACGAGCGTATACATCCATTCAGATTTGACCAGGCTGTAGGAGCGATGGCTCTCACTAAGGAAGGAATAGCCCACATTAAGCTGGGAATATTCAGGCTAGACTTACACAATACTCTCTACTCCCCGAAATCATCATGCAATATAATCTCTGCTGGTAGACTAGAGCGACTTGGGGGCATAACTATTGACCCTGTCAAGAGGTTTCTGGTCCGTAAAAATAAAGGTCAACCTGACATGCCCATAGCGCGTATTATTCAAAAGAACGATGTATCATACATCTTACCTCTGGAAGGTGGAGGGGAAAGTGTAACCCAGCAAATAGCAGCGCCTGGAGTTGCAAGAGTGCCCAAGACAAATAATACTCAACGATGGCATCAACGGCTGGGGCATGTTGGACAAAAGATTCTCAAGAAAACCTCACAGTGTTCTATAGGTCTAGAGAATCTAGATACTTCAGATCTAAGTGTGTGTGAGACATGCCATCTGAGCAAAGCACAACGCTTTGTCTCCCGCCAACCGAGACTCATACCAAACAGTCCCCTAGATGAAATATTCTTAGACACAGTAGGCCCAATAGCTCCGTCACTTCTCGGTCATCAATATGCTGTTATCATAACTGATGCCAAAACCCGCATGAGATGGGCGCTAGCAATCCATACAAAGGATCAAATTGCAACAACGCTTATCCAGTGGATAAATACCATGCATCACCAGTACGGTAAGCGTATACGTATAATATTTAGGGATGGCGGCACGGAGTTTACGCGGACCAGGGCTTACTGTGAACAACATGGCATACAGACGCACACATCTGCACCTGATACACCAGAACAAAACGGACTGTCTGAAGCGGCAAATAAGGTGATTTTAAGAGTAGCACGATCTATGCTCATTGATGCTAAAATGCCGGCTAAATATTGGCCCTGGGCAGTCCAACATGCATGTTTTATTACAAATAGACTCTTTTGTCTCCGGACTAAGCAGGTTCCACTAATAGACTTTCTTAAGAGCCTCAAACAGCCATGCCAGACAAGGTTGACTTTAATAACTTGCCACGATTTGGATGCCGGGCATATAAGCTGACTGACCCCAAACCAAGCAAATTTGAGCCGAGAGCATGTAAAGGCTGGTTCATTGGATTCCAAGTTAATACAGATAAGAATTTCATTATTCACCACCCACATTGGACACCGATTAATGGGCAGAAATGGAAAATTAGCTTCACACCTCATGCAACATTCAATGAGGATGTAATGTATGGTGATGAATGCGAAAGATCTGACCATCAACAAACTATTGATTATTGGGCAGGGGATAATTCTATCTTTGCTGAATCGACAACGTCAACACATCAATCATCTTCATGGGCACCGTCAGAAGAAATTACCCAACAAGAATTTCAGGGGGAGTACTGCTCACAGAGCTCAAGCCAGCCAAACTCAATAATTCCTGACGCTAATGATTCCCAGCTTGATTCATCAATAGTTCCTCATGATGAAATTCAATCCAATCATCAGTCATCTAGATCCCATACACAAGATGAGGCAGTAACAAGCTCTCCTATGGAATGGCAGCGTGAATTGAACCAAGAATCCACACAAGGACCTGTACAACAACGGGATTGTCAGGTAATCGGCCCAGTAGAAACGTCACAAGCAGCTCAACATCAGACTATTTTTAGAAATCATCAAGATATGCAGGGGGTACAAGAACAAACAGGAGACCAACAGCAAATCAGTCCGCCAAATACACAGCAAATTACTCAAAATTTGTCTGATCAAGAAGTTCACGGTCCTCTGACAACATATGAACGACCAGGATCTCCGGTTGGATTAAGTGATGTAATGGACTATGAACCAGATGATGAGTGGACTGAATATGATAAAATTATGACTGGATGGGATCCAGTTCCACCAATTGCTGGACAAAAGCGGCCACATTCACCAGAAGCTGAGACTACACAAACAAGAAGTGGTAGAAATGTTAAAAAGTTAAATTACTATCGTCTTCACCATGGTCTAGCAGTACAGCCTTATACTGATCCCAAAACATGGGAGGAGGCAATGACAAGTGGTGAGTCGCGACAGTGGAGGCAGGCAGCGCAACAGGAAATCAACTCCCTAAAGGAAACTGGAGCTATCCAGATCATTAAAAGATCACTTCTACCAAAAGGTCGCAGCCCAATGAAGTGCAAATGGGTTTTCAAGAAGAAGTTCCTCGCGGACGGAAGTATTGACAAATACAAGGCACGCTGTACAGCAAAAGGATTCACACAAAGACCAGGAATTGATTATCAAGAAACATTTGCCCCCACACCTAGACCTGGAACTGGAAGGATCATGTTAGTTGTAGCACATCAGCTTAACTGGCACAGATGTCAAGGTGATGTTCCAACAGCGTTTCTCAACCCTGATCTCAATATAGATCTATTCATGGAGATGCCGAAGGGTTTCGAAAGAGATGGTCATATCATACTCTTGCGCAAAGGTCTGTATGGTCTAAAGCAAGCTGCAGCGCTATGGTACGACGACGTCAAGGCTACCCTGGCATCACTGGGACTATTCCCAACAATTTCTGATGTGTGTTTGTATGCCAACCAAAGCAGGGATCTTTTTGTTGTGGTGCATGTCGATGATTTTCAGATATTAGGACCGGACATTGATAAAATAAACGATCTCATGCATGCACTGTACAAAAGGTACAAGCTTAAACCTGTCGAAACAAACCTATTTCTAGGAATAAACATAGATTACCCAGACAAAGATACGCTCAAACTAACACAGGGGCAATATGCCCGGACGCTCTTGAATAGACACGGGCTCTCTGATTGTAAACCCGCCAACAGACCTCTGGAGCAATTATTAGAGCCAAATGCCTCGCAATGCACACTCCAGACTAGAACTGAGTACAATTCAATTGTTGGGGGTCTTCAATATCTTTCAAATAACACCCGACCAGATATTGCCTTTGCAGTAAATCACCTTGCGCGTTTCTTGATAAATCCCTGCATGGAACACCTACAAGCAGCGCGTCGTGTGCTCCGATATATCGCAAAAGATCCTGATCAAGGTATTACTTTCACGAGGTCAAAGGAAAAACCAGTATTGGAAGCATATTCAGACGCAGACTTTGCCCCAGATCCATCCACCAGTCGCTCAACGTCCGGCACACTTCTCAGATTAGGAGAGGGGCCAATAATGTGGAGATCACATCTACAGCGTGAAGTTGTACTATCATCAACTGAAGCAGAATTTCTGGCTGCAACAGAGACTTGCCGTGAACTAAACTGGGTCAAGTCATTGCTTTGGGAATTGGGAATTCAAGATCAAATTGAAGGCATTAAAGGCACCAGTCTCTACGTGGACAACCAGTCTGCCATATCACTAACCAAAAATCATGATAACCACAGACGTACAAAGCATGTTGCACTACGAAATTTCTACTGTCGCAATCAATTTCAGGATGGGTCCATTGTTGTTATTTACGTGCCAACAACCAATCAACTGGCTGATGCGTTAACCAAGCACAAGTCACTAGTAACAATAAAATAAGTGTTGGAAATGGAGACACGGAGTGTTGTGGACGTATGGGCCCTCCATTTCGTCTAGGTTCCCGACACAATCTTGTGTGTGTTTAAGAGGTTGGAATGGGTAATATGGTAGCGCTTCAGGCTACCTATTAGATATATGAGCGGCTGTATGGCGTGGGCACAAGGAGGTTATTGGGGGTTTTCTATGCCTAGATGGCGCCACACTTGTTTATGGTGTGGCTTAGACTACGTGTCGCTTACACTTGTACTTGTAGCGCACACTTTCCACATTTAAGCTGTAATCCGAACATGACACTCTTTTAGTCAACTTCTACTTTCGTTCCATGAATATTGCGCCCATTTCATTGCGCAATATTTCCAACAATAAGTCTCAGTGGCACTCTATTGTTGGCTCACTCTTTTAGGCCATACTAAGGTCCATAATAGTTATCACCAACAGGGGGAGTGTTATGGTGTGCCAAGGGATTTGTCAGGAGCTAGCTTAGTAAATTAGCCGACCCATGTACATAGAATGTATAGAACCCACACATTCAATTAGATAGAAAAAACCAAGTCTGCACACATTAGCTCATTGCTCCCATCTCACATATTCATTCTCCTTGTACATCGCCAGTCACCTTTATTTGTCTATCAAGATATCTTCCGCAAGCTCATAACTATAACAGTGGGACTTTATAGATCTTACCTTCTTTGGTGTAAGCCATTGCCTTAAAGACTGATTTGGCATCTCCTTTCTCTAAGAATTTGTTCCAATGGGCCTGTTTGGCATTTTTGATAGAAGAGAAGTAAAGGTTTCTTTCTTGTGTGTACCCAGCTTTTAATGCATGATCTTCTTTGTTGCCTTTCAGGGACCTTTGGCACCTGCTCATGTTTTTTCGCATCTTTTTCAGCTCAGGTGACCACCAGGGCTTTGATCTCTGTCCATGTTTGACAAGTGGAACACTTGCATAGGCAGCTTCCTGAATGATAGTAGTCAAGGTTTGAGCTGCATTATCAAGTTCCTCTGTGTATTTTGTAGAGCCCAAGAATAGATATCGTAACCCCTCATTGGTTCTGGATGGTGTTACAGGCCGTCCTTTACTGAGGCAAGTGCTATTCTTTACCAAGTGAATTAGAATGGAATTGAACTTATCCCAGTTTGCATGTTTGGTATTGAGTGGAGATTTCTCTATTGGATGCTTTAACTTATCAAATTTGCCTTCTACAGTGAACAGTATGCCAAAGTGATCAGATCCAAGATCTTCCAGTGTTTGCCAATTTTCTACCTGATCAGCCATTGCCTGGGATGCAAATGTAAGGTCAATCAATGTTGGCTTCCTCATGTGTGGCCTGTAAAATGTACCTTTTTTTTTTTTTTTTGAATCATATTGTATTCAGCTATCTAGCTATGACAATTTAACATCTATTTATTTTTACATTGAAGAATCACACCAGTTAACGCCCTAGCTCACTTCTCCATATTACAATATGTCCATTATTTGTGAGCCTATATCATCTCCTTTGTATGCTGACATACACTTGGATGTTTTCAAAAATTGTAGAAGGGCTTCCTTCCCCCTTTTGGTTCTTAATAAAATTGGTAATGAAAGTGGCTTTATGTCAGCAAATGCCAATTCCCTTTGCTTGAAAAATCTAGAACAGTGAAGAATTAAATGTTTAGTGGTCTGCTTTTTAGCCTTGCAAAAATTGCAGCTTTGATCTTTAACTTTCCCAATTATACTCAGGTAAGCTCTGGTATTCCCTATCCCAGTTCTTGCCTGGAAAAATGCTGATTCAACCATCCTGCTGTGGTTTTGAAAGTGAAATGATTGTAAGGAAAAGGTTGGTATGTGCATCTGAGCTTGGATTCTGTAGAACTTGCCAAGTCCCCTAGACCTTCTACCCTCCTCTTCTCTGAGAACTTCAGTTTGCCAGTCATTATGCCAAGCTTCTAAAATATATTCTGTTGCTTTCTGCTTTAGAAAAGAATGAGATGTAAATTTGTCTTTTCTTAAAGCTATCTTTTTTACTGCTCCTTTTGCAAGTGAGTCTGCAAGTTCATTCCCCTCAATACCCACATGGGCTGGACACCAAGAAATGGTTAGGTTGCAGTCTTTGGCTAGGTTTCGAATTTGGTGTGAGAGGTAATTTGTCTTCCCCTGAATTCTCTGAAGACTTGCTTGGCTGTCACTAAAAATTTGGTATCTTGCATTTGGCAGCTTTTTCTTAAGGAACTGGATTGCTTTGTAAATGCAGTAGGTTTCAGTGTCAGTGATTCCAATGGAGCTTCCCAGATTGAAGGAGAAGCTTTTCACCTCTCGGGTAAAAGGCATGTAGATGACATATCCAATGCTGCTCACATGGCTCTTTGATAGAGATCCATCTGTGTAAGCTATGGCTATGTCTGGATCTATTATCTGCATTAATTTTAAATGTTGTTCATGAGCTGAAACCCTGGATAAAGATGATATGTTAATCTCTAGAGGTGCTGAGTTCCATGGTGTCATCCAAGCTGAATTTATTTCCTCTAGCTTCTGAAACTTAGTACATAACTTGAGAAACATCCCAATTCTTGTAAGCTGATTTGTTGGCTTTTCCAACTGGTCAAATATTCCGTGGTCCAGTTCTGGAATTGTATTCAATTCATCCTTCAATGGCTGAAACAGCAGTTGCTGTACAGGGTGTGTATTCTGAAGTCTTAAAAGTCGGAGGGCATAGTTAAATGCATGCTTCATCAGTCTGACTTTTGTCGGCAGCATGGCTGCTTCCACTTCGAGGGCCTTGATTGGGCTGTGTTGGTAGGCACCAGTTATTAGTATGATTGCTTGATTCTGAAGCCTTTGACACTTATTAGTTAGTGTTCCTGAACCTCTTCTTCCCTGCCAGAGTACAGAGCCATATTATTATTATTATTATTATTATTATTATTATTATTATTATTATTATTATTATTATTATTATTATTATTATTATTATTATTATTATTATTATTATTATTATTATTATTATTATTATTATTATTATTATTATTATTATTATTATTATTATTATTATTATTATTATTATTATTATTATTATTATTATTATTATTATTATTATTATTATTATTATTATTATTATTATTATTATTATTATTATTATTATTATTATTATTATTATTATTATTATTATTATTATTATTATTATTATTATTATTATTATTTGAATTTGAATTTGATTTCATTTAGCCCGATTTGGCGCCCTATGGGCCCATGCAGGTGTCTACGAACTCTAATATTTATATAGGAGGAAACCTTTATGGTAAAAACCCCCTCAGCTTTTCAATTTATTTACACTTTGATATTGTGTTACCTTCACGAAGTGCACTAATACTGTTATATCCAGTGTGGATACCGTCCACTCCCTTATTTATGGCAGGAGATCACCTTTCCCCTACTGCCTTCTCTGTAATTCATCATGGCTTCGACTTCAAGCGTCAGTCGAAACTGCTCTAGCCTTCCTTCCTTTTGTATCCACTTTGTTATTCTAGCCATATCTTTCGGGTTATTCATCATCGCTTCGAATGACCGATTCTCTGCCTTTCTCAGTATCTCCCCTCTACCTATAGCCCAGTCGGGACAGGCCATGATCATATGCTTGACGTTCTGGACGGATATCCACATTGGCATCGTGGACTGTCTACTCCGGGAACATGTCTTCTGTGCAGGTAAGAATTGAACCCAATGTGCTCGCTTCTTAACTGCATGGCTATGCTACTTTGGGCCCTGTTAAGGCTTTTATGGATACTGATAGGTGTTCCTCTAGAGGTCATTCTTGTTCTTCCCGTCTTTTCATCTGTATAAAGATTCGCTGCGTTCCAGATTTTGGGATCTGCTGTGGCGTGGTGGTTAGTAATTTGCCTGGCTGTTAGTCTTGTCCAGGATCGTTCCATTCTGTGAAAGCTGCGACCTTTCCAGCAGCTTTCTTTCTTTCTTTCGTCTCTGCATTCCCACATGTTTGACCCCACTCCGCAATATCCAAGGTCCTCGTGACAGCTCGTGCATCTTGTCTTCCAGCTCGGGGTTGCTTAATCTTCCTGCATGCTGACACTATCGTATCTTGAACAGGTAGGCTTTTTGATAGTCCGGCGTGTTGGACCCTCCTTTGTTTTAGATAGATTTCTATCGGCAAGGTAGAGGTCTCATGCTCAAGTACCTTGCTGCTGGTCGAGTTGTACGCTCCCGTGGCGATCTTCAGGCACCTTCTTTGTATACTTCGAAGTGGCTTTATGACTCTTTCGGGGATTTTGCCGGCTATTCCGGGTTATTATTATTATTATTATTATTATTATTATTATTATTATTATTATTATTATTATTATTATTATTATTATTATTATTATTATTATTATTATTATTATATTATTATTATTATTATTATTATTATTATTATTATTATTATTATTATTATTATTATTATTATTATTATTATTATTATTATTTTTGAATTTTTTTTGAATTTGATTTCATTTATCCCGATTTGGCGCCCTATGGGCCCATGCAGGTGGCTATGAAACTATCTATATATATACATGAGGGGGAAACCATTACGATAAAAACCCCCTCCCCCTGTAAATTTTTATGTCTGTAGTCCTTCGTTACCTACAGGAAGTGCAATTGGCCTTTAGCCCGACACAGGACTAGCTAAAGTTGTATTCGACCTCGCCATTCTTTCCCTGCCCTCGCGTGCCGAAAAGTGATGACTGTGGTCTTGAGTTCGACCCCGATGGCGCAAATTGTTGTGTAGGTGGGGCTGTGGCCACGGGATTTTTCCGCGGGCGCCCTGGCCCTCTCTTTCCGACCTCTGCCTTCTGGTTGGACACCAGTGTAAACCCTTGGTTGTCTACTTGTTTTCCCGCTGGTGATATTGTAGTGGCCGCTGCTGTTATTTCCTCCCTTCTTAGATCTGCAGTTCTTTCCAAAAGTCCATACCGTGCCCTCTGGACACTAACCTTGTAGGACGCGAAGTTTGGACACGCCCCCTTCTGCCACGATTTATGGGCTTTTCCGCAGTTGCAGCAAAGCACCGACTTCCTCGGGCAGTCTCTAGTCTGGTGAGTGCCCGCGCACTCACCACATCTTTTCGCCCTATTGCACGAGGCTTGAGTATGCCCCCATTGACTGCAGTTAAAGCACTGCTTAACTTGAGCCCGGGGTGACCAGAGCTGGGCCGTGTACAGCATTGAATTGAGTACAATGCCGTTTCGAATCACCTCGCGTTGAAGAGCCTCTGTCGGCAGGCTAGCGATCACCGACCCTCGAGTATGGCCGTTCTTGTTCATCCATTGGTGCTCCTTCCCGTCGTAGAGCCATCTTAACCTGTTAATTTGGATTCCAGGAATCCGAACATTTGTCTCCGTAGTGATTTGGTATATCATTCTGCCGTTGTCGGCATTTTTTCCTCCATGTATCATTGTCCCCAATGGGACTCCTAAAATTTCAACAGGATAATCCTGCTTCAAAACGCAGAACTCCTTTGGCTGAGCCATATTCAGGGCAGCGTCTCGCTGTGAGATCGACTGCACGAAAACCTCAGTATCGTTACTCCGCAACTGCCTTACGGCATATGCTCCCTCGATGTGTATTTTTGCTTTATTAAGCAGCTCTGCCGGCTGCATTTTTTCTGCCCCTTGAACTCGTATTCTTACTGCCGCTTTAGTTGCGGGAGGTGCAACGACCGAGGCGTAGGTAGGTCGACCTCCCATCATTTGTGCCGACTGAGGAACCGCCTTGCGCGACGGCCCCTCGAGACTCTTCGTAATAGCCTTCTCTAAGGCAAGCATCCTGTCCTCCATTGGCTGTGCCGACATCTTCGATTGTAACATCTGAATGTGGGCTTTGAAAGCGTCGAGAGCCTCATCTATTTCCACCATTGGTGCCGACGATATGTATGAACCTGCGTTCACAAGTCCGCGTCGGACCTTGCTTAAATATTTAGCCACTGTCTTTAAATAATCCATGTTAACGCCTGTAGAGGTCGCGAGAGACTCTACAGCCATAATTGCGGCTGTTCCGCTGCCCATTGTTGGTTTGGGTGGTGCCGTGAAAAAATTTTCAGCCGCGAATTCCGCCCTACTGGCTCCCCAACTCGCCATGCCGAAGCGCAACGAAAAAAATTCGAGGAATTAGGTAAGAGGGATTGATTAAGATGAATGCAATAATAATTACGATGAAATAACGTTCGTGGAACGTTGTGCCGCTTTTCGAGAAAAATGATGTATTCATTATTATTATTATTATTATTATTATTATTATTATTATTATTATTATTATTATTATTATTATTATTATTATTATTATTATTATTATTATTATTATTATTATATTATTATTATTATTATTATTATTATTATTATTATTATTATTATTATTATTATTATTATTATTATTATTATTATTATTATTATTATTATTATTATTATTATTATTATTATTCATTCATTGATCTAGTTTAACGTCCTATGCGGTATCTATATACAGAACCATGAAGACTGTAAGCCATGTTAGGAAGGGAAAAAGCTTTCAACAAACAAAACCCGATGTCCCGCCACTCTGAACCGACCAGGCTTAATGCTGAGGACGTTCCTTTCAACCATAATTTTATAAACTTTCCTCAGAATTCGTTAACTCCCCCTTCAATCAGACTAACGTTATGAGAAATTGAAAAGAGAAGGCACCTCCTCACTCGGCGTTGGTCTTCGAAGTGCTCGAAGAGTTGGCCCCGATGGTGGTGCTGCTGTCGAGGCGATGATTGGTGCCACTGGGGCTTCGACTTCCTTACGTGGTCGTCCTGGCCCTCTTTTTAGTCCTTCAGCCTTCTTACTGGTGACCAAAGTGAATCCCTGATCATCAGTTGGTGCGTCTGTTCGTGTTGGCGCCATTGTTGGTTTTTCATTCCATATTTCTGCCGTTCTTGACAACAGCTCCATCCGAGCCTTCTCCACACTTCCCTTGTAGACCTGGTAGGTCCGACACGCTGCTTTCTGCCACGAACGGTGTTCCTTGCCGCAGTTGGCACAAGAAACCCTTTTCCTCGGACAGTCCCGAGTTTGGTGAGCGCCAGCGCACTCACCGCACCTGGCTGCCTTTCCACACGACGCCTGGGTGTGTCCCCACTGACTGCAGTTGTAACACTGCTTTGGCTGGGACCGTGGTGACCACACCTGCGCCGTGAAGAGCGTGGCGTTCATCACAAGGCCGTTTCGGACCACTTCCGTTTGCATTGCCTCCGATGGGAGGCTGACCACAATTGATCCTCGATTGCGACCGTTTTTCTTCGATCGCTGGTGTTCCTTTCCGTCGTATAACCACCGTATACGACTTATCACTAAGCCTGGAATTCGTGCCTTCATGGCCGTCTCTATCTCCCTGATGATGGCGAAATTGTCGGCATCTCTGCCCCCTTCGATTCGTGTCCGCAATGGGACACCGTTGACTACGACTGGAAAATCTTGCCGTAAAATTTTGAAATCCGTTGGTTCTCGCATATTTAGCGCCGCGTCTCTCTGGGACGCCGACTGGACATACACCTCGGTATCGTTGCTCCGCATTTGACGGATCGCGTATGCACCTTGAATGTGCTCTTTTGCCTTTGAAAGCAGCTCTTCCGGCTGCAATTTTTCTGCTCCATCAATTCTTATTCGAACCGCTGTTTTTGTCATTTGCGGAGCCACGACCGACGCGTAGCTCCTTGGTGGCGGCGCGCCCGAGGTCACTGCAGGAGCAGAAACACGAGCGGGATCCGCGAGGCTTTTCTTGACGACTTCCTCTAGCGCCATCATCCTCTCCTCGATAGGAGACTTCTTCTGGGACATTTCCGTCCAGGCCCTTTTGTGTGCGTTAAAGGCCTTCACGGCCTCGTTCACGTCTTCCATCGATGGTAGGTCCTCCTCATCCATCTCTCCCATTACGATTAATCTAACCTGTTTTAGAAGTTTCCCTAGGATTTCAAGGTTCTTATCCTTTGGAGCTGTCTGCGCTCCGCTGCCGTTGTTTGATGATGCCGTTGTCGCATTTTGCGACGCGTCGAAACCGCTGGATTTACCCACACCAGCACCCACACCTGCCATGTTGGAGCACAGAAGATGAAATGGTGGAAGGAGGGTAATGAAGATGAAAAAATAAGATTCACGATGTCAAATTGGCGATACGGGCAGCGTGGAATGCTGCGCAGATTTCTGGCAAAAATGTTGTTTTTCTTATTATTATTATTATTATTATTATTTATTATTATTATTATTATTATTATTATTATTATTATTATTATTATATTATTATTATTATTAATATTATTATTATATTATTATTATTATTATTATTATTATTATTATTATTATTATTTATTATTATTATTATTATTATTATTATTATTATTATTATTATTATTCATTCATTGATCTAGTTTAACGTCCTATGCGGTATCTATATACAGAACCATGAAGACTGTAAGCCATGTTAGGAAGGGAAAAAGCTTTCAACAAACAAAACCCGATGTCCCGCCACTCTGAACCGACCAGGCTTAATGCTGAGGACGTTCCTTTCAACCATAATTTTATAAACTTTCCTCAGAATTCGTTAACTCCCCCTTCAATCAGACTAACGTTATGAGAAATTGAAAAGAGAAGGCACCTCCTCACTCGGCGTTGGTCTTCGAAGTGCTCGAAGAGTTGGCCCCGATGGTGGTGCTGCTGTCGAGGCGATGATTGGTGCCACTGGGGCTTCGACTACCTTACGTGGTCGTCCTGGCCCTCTTTTTAGTCCTTCGGCCTTCTTACTGGTGACCAAAGTGAATCCCTGATCATCAGTTGGTGCGACTGTCCGTGTTGGCGCCATTGTTGGTTTTTCATTCCATATTTCTGCCGTTCTTGACAACAGCTCCATCCGAGCCTTCTCCACACTTCCCTTGTAGACCTGGTAGGTCCGACACGCTGCTTTATTATTATTATTATTATTATTATTATTATTATTATTATTATTATTATTATTATTATTATTATTATTATTATTATTATTATTATTATTATTATTATTATTATTATTATTATTGAATTTTTGAATTTGATTTCATTAACCTGATTTGGCGCCCTATGGGCCCATGCAGGTGGCTATAAACTCTACTTATAGATATTTTACATGAGGGGGAAACCTTCCGATAAAAACCCCCTTCTCCTTCAATTTATTACTGTAGTACTTCGTTAACCTACAGGAAGCGCAATATGCCGTTAGTCCGAGACAGGACTAGCTAAAGTTATAGGTGACCTCGCCATCCTTTCCCAGCCCTCGCGTGCCGAAAAGTGATGACTGTGGTCTTGAGTTCGACCCCGATGGCGCAAATTGTTGTGTAGGTGGGCTGTGGCCACGGGATTTTTCCGCGGGCGCCCTGGCCTCTCTTTCCGACCTCTGCCTTCTGGTTGGACACCAGTGTAAACCCTTGGTTGTCTACTTGTTTTCCCGCTGGTGATATTATAGTGGCCGCTGCTGTTATTTCCTCCCTTCTTAGATCTGCCGTTCTTTCCAAAAGTCCATACCGTGCCCTCTGGACACTAACCTTGTAGGACGCGAAGTTGGACACGCCCCCTTCTGCCACGATTTATGGGCTTTCCGCAGTTGCAGCAAAGCACCGACTTCCTCGGGCAGTCTCTAGTCTGGTGAGTGCCGCGCACTCACCACATCTTTTCGCCCTATTGCACGAGGCTTGAGTATGCCCCCATTGACTGCAGTTGAAGCACTGCTTAACTTGAGCCCGGGGTGACCAGAGCTGGGCCGTGTACAGCATTGAATTGAGTACAATGCCGTTTCGAATCACCTCGCGTTGAAGAGCCTCTGTCGGCAGGCTAGCGATCACCGACCCTCGAGTATGGCCGTTCTTATTCATCCATTGGTGCTCCTTCCCGTCGTAGAGCCATCTTAACCTGTTAATTTGGATTCCAGGAATCCGAACATTTGTCTCCGTAGTGATTTGGTATATCATTCTGCCGTTGTCGGCATTTTTTCCTCCATGTATCATTGTCCCCAATGGGACTCCCAAAATTTCAACAGGATAATCCTGCTTCAAAACGCAGAACTCCTTTGGCTGAGCCATATTCAGGGCAGCGTCTCGCTGTGAGATCGACTGCACGAAAACCTCAGTATCGTTACTCCGCAACTGCCTTACGGCATATGCTCCCTCGATGTGTATTTTTGCTTTATTAAGCAGCTCTGCCGGCTGCATTTTTTCTGCCCTTGAACTCGTATTCTTACTGCCGCTTTAGTTGCGGGAGGTGCAACGACCGAGGCGTACGTTGGTCGCCCTCCCATTCCTTGTGTCGACGGAGGAGCCATCTTGCGCACTGGCTCCTCGAGACTCTTCGTTACTGCCTTCTCTAAGGCCAGCATCCTTTCTTCCATTGGTGTCGCTTTCATTGTCGATTGTAGTGACAATGCGTGCGACTTGAGGGCGTCAATAGCCCCATCTACCTCCGCCATCGGTGTCGCTGTTGGGTTAGACCTGCTATGACCAGTCTGTCGCGAACCTTGTTTAAATAATACCCTATTGATTTAGGTTATCCATGTTAACACCTGTAGATGTCGCGAGAGAATCTACAGCCATAATTGCGGCTGTTCCGCTGTCCGTTGGGGGTTTTGGTGGTGCCGTGTTAAATTTTCCAGCCGTGAATTCCACCTTTCTGGCTCCCCAACCCGCCATGCCGAAGCGCAGCGAAAAAATTCGGGGAATCGGATATGAGGGATTGATTAAGATAAATGCAATAATAATTACGATGAAATAACGTGTCGTGGAACGTGGTGCGCTTTTGACCAAATGATGATGTTTTTTTCTTATTATTATTATTATTATTATATTATTATTATTATTATTATTATTATTATTATTATTATTATTATTATTATTATTAT